>APFE030960065.1:3112-14561 GCA_000404065.3 Pinus taeda
AATCTGACAATCTCATTAAAAAACAAGTGGGCCATGTAAGTGGCATCACTAGTTTTCCGACAAGGTACAAAATGTGCCATTTTTGAGAAACGATCCACCACTACCATCACTGAATCATAACCTTTCTGTGTTTTTGGTAGTCCCAACACAAAATCTAAACTCACTGAATCCCAAGGTCTGCCTGGAATAGGAAATGTCGTATATAATCTTGTGTTCTGGCTATGTCCCTTCGCTAGTTGACACACCTTACACTTAGCCACAAAACGTTGTATGTCCCATCACATTTTTGGCCAAAAATAAAAATGACTAAGTTGCTCCAAGGTCTTGTCAATACCAAAGTGTCCAGCCAATTCCCCACTGTGTTTTTCACGAATGATATTCTCCCTCATAGAACAGCTGGGGATACACAATTGTCCTCCCTTAAAAAGAAATTTCTCTTGTATGTTATAGTCCAACCAAGGACTATTTCCCCTTATCAAAGGGTTTTGGCACGCCTCATAGGCTTCTCTGAAATCTATGTTTGTCTTATAAAGATCCCGTAAATGTTCAAAACCCAAAACCTGCACAGTGCTTTCCTGCAATAGTAAATATTTTCTGCTCAATGCGTTAGCTACCTTATTCGCTTGCCCACTGATATGTTTCAGCACAAAATTAAAACTCTATAAGTACTCCACCCATTTGGCATGTTTATGATTAAGTTTGTGTTGCTGCATTACATATTGTAATGCAGAATTATCTGAAAACAGCACGAACTCGTTCCCCAACAAATAATGCCTCCAGTGCCTTAGCGCCTATACCACTGCGTAGAATTCCTTGTCATACGAGGAGTACTTCTACCTACTCTCATTCAGTTTTTCACTGAAAAATGCCACCGGTCTGTCCTCCTGACTGAGTACAGCCCCGATTGCTGTTCCACTAGCATCACAACATACCTGAAATAATTTTTGAAAATCTGGTAGCCTAAGAATCGGTCTTTCTGTTATTTTCTTTTTCAATAGCTGAATGCTCTTTTTTGCTGCTTCTGTCCATCGAAAAGGTTGGCTGGCCTTTTTGATGGTCTCCAACATAGGAGCACAAATTCTGCTGAAATTTTTAATAAACTTCCTGTAAAAACTTGCTAATCCGTGGAAACTACGTACCTCAAACAAGTTTTTCGGTGACGGCCAATTTATGATTGCTGTCACCTTCTCTGGATCCATCTTCAATTCGCTCTCCGCTATCACAAATCCCAGATAAATCAACTCTCTTTGCAAGAACGTACATTTCTTCAAATTTATCAATAACTTGTTCTGTTGTAGCTTCTCCAACACTTTACGCACATGCCGGAAGTGTTCTTCTCGTGTCTTACTAAAAATAAGAATGTCATCCAAATAAAAAATTATGAACTTCCCAATATATTCCTTTAGCATCTCATTCATGAGTCTCATGAACGTGTTGGGCGCATTGCTCAACCCGAACGGCATGACCAGCCATTCATATAAGCCTTCATTGGTTTTAAAAGTTGTCTTCCACTCGTCTCCCTCACGTATCTGAATTTGGTGATTTCCGCTTTTTAAATCTATCTTAGAAAAGTAAGCTACCCCACTCAGACAGTCCATCATATCATCCATACGCGGTAACAGAAATCTGTACCGTATGGTGATTTTATTGATGGCCCTGGAATCAGTGCACATCCGCCATTCTCCTCCCTTTTTGGGGGCAAGAACTGTTGGTACAACACATGGGCTCAAACTCTCCCTGATCAATCCTTTGTCCAATAGCTCCTGCACTTGTTTTCTGATTTCTTCATTATCCTTGGGGCTCATTCGATAAGCTGCCTTATTTGGTAAGCTAGCTCCTGGTATGAAGTCAATATGGTGACTAATACTCCACTTGGGAGGTAACTTATCCGGCAAGTCGTCTACTACTATATCCATAAACTCTTCCAACATTTGCTGTATTTCTATAGGCAAATCTGTGATTTCTGTGTGCAACAGAACTGTCCTTGTCTTTCTAACTACAACATAATTCATCTCGCTGTTTTCAACCTGCTTTAAAAATTGTTTTCCGCTCATTAGTAACGCCTTAGTTTCATTTACTTCAGCTGCCTCCTTCTCTTCCCTCATAGGCACAAGGGTATGCCTAAACCCATCTTTTTCGAACTTATAACAGTTCAACACCCCATCATGTGTCACTTTTCTGTCATATTGCCAAGGTCTGCCCAACAAGATGTGGCATACGTCCATTAGCATAATGTCGCAAATGATTTTGTCCTTATAACGTCCTATCTGAAATTCAACTTCACTCTGCTCATCCACCAGCAACTGGTGCCCCTTCTGTAGCCATGAAACTCGATCTGGATTGGGGTGTTTCAGACGCTTCAGTCCTAACTTCTCCACCAGCTCGGTTGACACCAAATTGTTAGTACTTCCGCTGTCGATTGTCATTTTACAACACATACCTTGCGATTTACAAACTGTCCTGAACAGAGCTTTCCGCTGTGTTTGCTCAATACTCTCATCAACTGGCTTCAACAACACCTTATGCAGCACTAAAGCTTCTCCTGTTTCTGGGGCATTTTCTGCCTCTTGAGGAGGTGCTGCTCCTTCCTCCGGTTGCGCCACATATGCGCCTCGCTATCCAGTTGAATCTGTTTCTGGGCACTCAAAAGAGCGGTGCCCCCACTTGTGGCATCTGTAGCACTAGTAACCAGTTCCCCTTCCATGGCCATTTCCTCTGCCGTGCTGAAACGATCTGCCACCTCTCGTCCCATCTCCTTTTTCTGTTGTTCCCGAAGTCCTTGAACTGCTAGCTTCCTCACTGTTGCTGGCAGTTTGGCCCCTGCCATAGGACTGGCCTCTTCCTCTGGTAGACCCTCGTCCTCTCTAGGCATTTTGTCTTCGGTTAAGCTTCTCCTCTACTTTGATCATGCTCTGGTATGCCTCCTCTGTATTGTTGGGAGACAAAATGCTTATTTCATCCAAAATCTCCATCCTCAGCCCATTTACATATCTAGCTGTCCTTTCTGCTGTATCCTCTGTGTATCCTGCTCGCAAATTTACTCGATAAAATTCCTCTGTATACTCTTTCACAGTCAGTCCCCTCCGTCTCAAATTCTGAACCTGCCTATGTAACGCAATTTGGTAATCTCTTGGCAGAAATCCGCCCTTCAATTTAGCCACCATCCTCGTCCAAGTTTTTATCGGAGGTTTTTTCAACCTCTTTCTCTCGTTCTGGACACTGTCCTACCACAGGGTTGCATGTCCTTTCAGCTTTGTTGCTACAAACTTGACCCTACGGTCTTCACTAACTTCCTCACATTCAAAATAGTTGTCCATCTCGCTAATCCAATCCAATACAACATCGATAGATAAACTGCCATCGTAGGTTGGTAATTCTGGTTTTGGTCTGCTATTTGACAATAATACAGACTTCAATAACTTCACTTCTGGTGAGTCACCTTCAGGCCCATCTGCCGCTACTTCCACTTCTTCTTCGCTCACATCACCTAAGTCTGGATCTCTCCTCCTACCTGCCTCTACTGCTTCCAATCGAGCAGTAAGAACTCTGAGTTCTTCTCTTAACGCCTCATCTACCATTCTACGAGCACCTCGGCCTCGTCCTCGTCTACCTATATCCATTTCTCCCAAATATCTTCAACTCAAACAGCTCTGATACCTCTCTGATGGGACCCAGCCAACTTGGCAATGCTTTTGTGCTTTATGTTATGTTTTGGATTGTTGACGTGGCAGTTTGATGTTGTTCTCCCGCGGTTCTATAGGTTGGTGGTAGCTAGATATTAAATGCAGTGCTAATATGGTAGTACCCTGCCTCGGTATACTACTCAACCCTAACGTTAACGCGTCTTCTCGATTCTTCTTTGGTTATTGTTCTATTTGCTCCGAGAGTTTGTGAGCTCTGAGTAGGGAAAACGATGGGTGCGCTGTGCTATGGTTCCTTCGGCTCTGTAATGAAATTCGTGGGCAATGTACTGTGCTTTAACTAGTTCTGGGTGCTGTATGAGACCTTCGCTACGTGTTTGGTTATTCTGTTTGCCTGTTCAAGAACAATTCTGTCTGGCTATGGAGATTACTTACCTGGTTTCGTGCTCAATCCTCGGTAAGTCACACTATTACTCTGTTGGTTATGTCTTCGGTAGATTAACTGGTTGTTTGGCTTGCTTGTGTTGGGTGTGGAGCCTGACTATCTTCTATATTCAAAAGTACCGCCACATTGGACCCCAGTTCAAAATGGGGGCGGCAACGCCGCCCGTAAAATATTCGCTACAGGGGGGTCCAGGGGGGGTGGCTAAAAACAGCTGTAAAATTGCCTTGTAAAAGTATAGTAATTTCTAGTCAATCTGGGTCGTTCATTAGGCGGATGATCTGATGGTAGAACTTATGTTTAGTTTAGGGTTTTTTTCCCTAGAAGGCAACCCCTCTCTTTGTATGAGGGAATTGTATTTGAGGCTGTGAGATAGATGTGTATTTAGTGTGAGCGAGAAACAGAGAGGTGAGACTGTGAGAGAAGACAGAGGATATTACATTGGATTTGCTGTAGGTTTTGTCTCTTCATTTTGCTGGATAATAGAAAGGAAGGACTGGCTGTTCGGGGTGGACGTAGCCCAAACATGGTTCTGCTGTAGGTTGTGTCTCTTCATTTTGTTGGATAATAGAAAGGAAGGACTGGCTGTTCGGGGTGGACGTAGCCCAAACTGGGTGAACCACGTATATCTATGTCTCTCTTGTTTTGTGCATTTTCTGCATTTATATTTCTGCATTATTTCATGTGTTCCATTGCTCCGTAATATATAATTTTCTAACAGCTTGTCGTTATCACTGTAACTCCGGTTGGTCATATGTCGACTGTGGCTCGAATTCAATCTTCCTGTTCTCTGTCATGTGGCTTTCATTGTTCGGTCTCTGTGTATGCTACTAGTTCTCTGGGTTTTCATTCCAAGTTCGATTGCTGGTAATTATCTGGGTTCGTTCGTCTTCTTATGACGCTGCCTTGACTGTGGCTGCAAGCACAGGGTTCTTCGTGAGGCACCTTCAGTTTTAACACAGGTAAATTATTGTTCTATGCTTCAATTTCATCTGCTCCTGGTTCTGGGTCTAACCCAACTTGCTCCTTTTCTCTTCAGTCGCTCAGTGGCGTCCTTTGTTCCAAATATGGCTTCTCCTCATGTCCTCCAGGTAAGGGTTTTGGTTATCAGTTTTTATGTTGCTTCTATAGGGTTTCGTCCCTCTATATTTTCTCTGTAGCTCGCACTAATTTGCTCCTGGTTCCTTACAGGTCCTCACAGGTGACCTGGACGGCGTATTCCCTTGTACTCAATGGTATTCGGTTGCGTATATTCTGGGTAGGCCTGTAACTTGTGCTGTTTGTGAATGCTGGTCTCTGCGTGGAGGATGTCCCGTCCGCTAGTCTAATGTCTGGTCACTGTATTGTTATTTGTTTTCCATTGTCGTTCTGATTCGATTTTATGTATAAAGATATGGGCTCCAGCGTGACCCTGTTTCTAGTCTGTTACAAACCCTAACTCAGGGTTTTGTGTTGACCTGGGTTGTTGTAATTTCGATTGGATTTGCATCCACCGTGACTAGACTGATCTCTGTCTATGTAATGGAACTCGGCCCTACCGACTCTTGCTGTAGGTTTCTATTCTAGACAATTTAAATGAAAATTCTTTTTGATGAAAAAAATGTATGGTATTTGTTACCTGTGGCACCTTCGCTTGTCTTTCGGTTACGTTGCTGTGCATTTGAACTTATTTGCTTGTCTTTCGTTTACGTTGCTGTGCGTTGAACGTATTCACTTGTCCTTAGTTATGTTGTTGTGCGCTTGAACGTGAGCGTGACTGGTTATCTTATGTCTCGGAATTTGTTTAAGATTCTATCTGCTTGACTTAAATTTGACTGTAAATTACGCTTGTACAGTAGCCATGACAGTATACTAATTTATAATGATACAGTGGTCTGTTAAGTGATGAAAATATGAATGAAAATCAACAAATAATTATGCAGGCAATTTCGTTGGACAGTACTTCTCTGGTTTTGAATGCTTGATAGTTTCTATTAATAAAATCACTCAACTTCTTCTCTTCTGAACTGAACCTCTCTCTGTTACATGTATTTTGGCTTTATAGCCTTCTGTCTTCAGTTGATGCTTGCAGTTGGTTTAACTGTTACAAAAATAGTTACATAACTTCTATTTCTTTCCATCACTACAGTCATCTGGCATTCCAAGACTTGTAGGAACAGTTGATGGTTATTTTCCTAATTACTTAAACTACCTTTTAATTAACAACCGAACTACAGTAATCCCAAACTGAAAAATAAAAAAGACACCTAGCTTTTGCTGATTTGTAAAATAAAATAAAAGAAAATTTATTTTCAATAGAATTTGACAATTCAAGAGACTCTCGCTTGTGAACCTGGTTGGAGTCCTTTCTGCATCGTCACAGTGAGCTGGATGCTCCTGCATCATTTATGTTTTATGTTTTACTATATTGTAATACTATTTTGTAAGACTATTATACTAATCATTATCACTATTTAATTCATGTTATTGCTATATTGTTCATTTGTTTTATGTTTTACTATATTGTAACACTATTATACTAATGATTATAATTATTTTACTCATGTTATTACAATATTACTAGTTTCAATTCATTTTATTACTATATTGTTTTTTTGTTTTATGTTTTATGTTTTACTATTTTGTAACACTATTATACTAATCATTATCATTATTTAATTCATGTTATTACTAAATTAATAATTTTAATTCGTGTTATTACTATATTCAGTTTATATCTCATGTTCAATTGGTCGAGGAGATGCTCCTGAAAAATTACCAGTGAGTGGTTGATACCCCGAAGGAACAGAAGGGCCGCCATATAAAAATGTTTCTAGTGTTTTGGAAAACATGGATGACCATCTTGACATATTCAAAGGAGGATAATAACCTTTGGGTGTAGGATGAAAAGGAATTTTAGGTGGTAAAAAAATAAGACCTGGGTTTTCAGAAAAGTTTGTCAATGACACGTACCAAGCGTCACTCCTAAAAGGAATGTAGAAAATTTATTCACGCTCTGTAAGTTCTAAAGTTGGTTGATTTTCGGGGAGAGTTATATCTTCGTCCGGATTAACAATTTCTTCAATAGAAATGAGTCCAGAAGGAAGATTTTAGGTAATGATACTTCCTACGCTGGGTGAACTAGGACCAGTAGAAGTTGGAGAAGCAAATCCTAAAGATGGAGTAGGAGCAGGTTCAATTTCAGGCTCAGAAATTTCAGGTTCTTCAGGTAATTCACTAGTAGGAGAAAAACTACCAGTAACTTCGGAAAGTGAAATTGGCTTAGAAATATACTCTCTTGTCTATACTTGATAATCAGGATGAACAATTAAGGAAGATTCTTCGGCTTCTGGTGACCCAACTCTACTGTCCCTAGGTGACACAAGAGCTCACAGCCCTTCAAGATGGCTTGGTGTATACTCGATAGGTTGCCCCTGAAGTCTACGGGATTGTCTCAGTAATTCAGCCACGATTAAATATTTAATTATTCACATATAAACAAAGAAAATATCAATAAAACCACCTAAAGTCTCTAAAGAATCAAACAATTGAATCACACACGTAAAAAATCTAATAGCTCAAACCACACACAAACAGTAACTTTCCCTACCAAAAACACTAGTAGGTGATGAAATCCAAAATCGTAGAATTTAATACAGAAAGGGGAGTTGAAACAGTTACCCCTACAACCTGCTTAATGATTTGGGGTAATGACTTTCATTACACCAAAAATCAAAGATCAAGGGAACCAAATATCGAAGTTTAAGGGAACCAAAGATCGAAGATCAAGGGGACAAAGGATCGAGGGGACGAAGGATCGAGGGAAGAAAGGAAAATATTTGAGTCAAGTGATGTGCTGAATTCTACATCTCTAGAAAAAACATAAAGGTTTGGAGGGTTGAGGGATGTTTGAATTCTATTGTTATATTTTGTGTTTGTTTTATGTTTTATGTTTTAGTATTTTGTAGCACTATTTTGTAACACTATTATACAAATCATTATCATTATTTAATTCATGTTATTACTGTATCAATAATTTTAATTCACGTTATTACTATATTGTTTGTTTCTTTTATGTTTTACTATATTGTAACACTATTATATTAATGATTATCATTATTTAATTCATGTTATTACTATAACGTTTGTTTGTTTTATGTTTTACTATTTTGTAAAACTATTACACTAATCATTATTATTTAATAATTGTTATTACTATATTGTTTGTTTCTTTTTATGTTTTATGTTTTACTATTTTGTAACACTATTATACTAATCATTATCATTATTTAATTCATGTTATTGCTATATTAATAATTTCAATTCATGTTATTACTATATTGTTTGTTTGTTTTATGTTTTATGTTCTACTATTTTGTAACGCTATTTATGTTTTATTTTTTACTATTTTCTTAGAGTATTATACTAATTATTATAACTATTTAAGTCATGTTATTACTATATTGATAATTTTATTCCATGTTACTACTGTATTGTTTGTTTGTTTTATGTTTTATGTTCTACTAATTTGTAACACTATTATACTAATCATTATCATTATTTGATTCATGTTAACACTATATTGATTGTTGACTTTATATATTATGTTTTACTATTTTGTAACACTGTTATACTAATCATTATCATTATTTAATTCATCTTATTACTATATTGTTTGTTTGATTTAGGTTTTATGTTTTTCTATTTTGTAACACTATTTTGTAACTCTATTACACTAATCATTATCATTATTTAATTCATGTTATTACTATGTTGCTCTTGTTTTGTTTTATGTTTTACTATTTTTGTAACCCACTATACTGACACTATCTTTATTTTAATGTCACTCGTTATTACTAATACTGTTTGGTTCTGTTTTATGTTTTATGTTTACTATATTTGTAACACTATTATAACTAATCATTAATATTACTGTAATTCATGAATATTACTATATTAATAATTTAATTCATGTTCTTTACTATATTGTTTTTTTTATGTTTTTTGTTTAGCTATTTTGTAACACTATTCACTATCATTATTATTATTTAATAATTGTTATTACTATATTGTTTGTTTCTTTTTATGTTTTATGTTTTACTATTTTGTATCACTATTATACTAATCATTATCATTATTAAATTTATGTTATCACTATATTAATAATTTTAATTCATGTTATTACTATATTGTTTGTTTGTTTTATGTTTTGTGTTTTATTATTTTGTAACACTATTATACTAATTATTATCATTATTTAATTGATGTTATTATTGTATTAATAATTTTAATTCAAGTTATTCCTATATTGTTTGTTTGTTTTATGTTTTATGTTTTACGATACTGTAACACTATTATACTAATCATTATCATTATTTAATTCATGTTATTACTATATTAATAATTTTAAGTCATGTTGTTACTATAATGTTTGCTTGTTTTATGTTTTATGTTCTACTAATTTGTAACACTATTATACTAATCGTTATCATTATTTAATTCATGTTATTACTATACTAATCATTTTAATTCATGTTATTACTATATTGTTTGTTTGTTTTATGTTTTATGTTTCAATTCATCATTATCATGCATGTATTTGTTATTTTAGTTTAAGACGCCTGTAGATTTCTCTCAAAGCCTATAATCTATACGTTTGTAAATTCTAGTAGAGGAATAGGCTATAAAAATAAAACAAAACTTTAGGTTCATGAATGACTTGGTTGTTATGGTCTATCCAGAGTCATGTTCTACAATTTTTCTTCTTTTTAAGAATAAAAGGTAGAACAATTCTTTCAATTTGATCTTTATCCCATATTCACAACCTGCATAAACAATTTGAATAAAGTCTAAAAAAATACTTACATACTTATACGTCTACAATTTTTCTTCTTTTTAAGAATAAAAGGTAGAACAATTCTTTCAATTTGATCTTTATCCCATATTCACAACCTGCATAAACAATTTGAATAAATTCTAAAAAAATACTTAGATACTTATACGTTTCCTTTCATTTTGTTAGTTTTTTGTTTCTTAGAAGATATCTCCATCCAACCATGAGTCTAGCTATGATTTCCAAAGCCTCCCCTGAGCTCTTCTTCTCTAAACACTGGTATACACTGGGTGGATTGAGTAACTTTGAAACCTCATGACTATAGTTCGAATTCAATTTTTTAACCTTCTCGGGTTATGTCCAAGGCTCCCACTAGTTTGTTTCACCTAGCTCATGGAATCCATTGTTATAATAAAATTCAATTAGATGGAGGTAATCCTCCAATTTACTTGAATGTTGCATCACAAACATTCTTAACATATCTTCCAACACCTGGTTGGATCCCTCAGTCTACCCATCCTTTTGAGGGTGATAGGCTATGCTAAATTCAATTTGTGTACCCAAACTAGAGAAACGATTATTCCAAAATGAAGATGTAAACTTGAAATCCCAATTAGATATTACCACTTTGTGTATCCTATGTAACCTGAATATTTATTTCATAAATATATAAGAAATTTGAATAGATTTATAGGTGGATTTCATTGGTATAAAATAAAAGGTCTTTTTTAATTTGTCAACTACAATGATAATAGGGTCATTTTTCTTTTTGGTTATGGGCAGACCTATAATAAAGTCCAACGTGATTGTTTCCCACTTCCATTCACGAATAGGCAAGGGGCGGTAACCCAGTGGGATGTTGATGTTCCACTTTCACTTGCTGACTAACTACCATTACAAATCATATGAATTTACAGTGACAGGATGCTCCAGTATAGTTCCTAGTGATGGAGGCAACCTAATGTCACAGCGGACATGCTTATTCATACAAGAAATATCCTTTCAAAGTGATCCAATTTCTCTTATAACAGACATTGTCCCTTCAACACTATTATGCTAATCATTATCACTATTTAATTTATGTTATTGCTATATTAATAATTTTAATTCATATTATTACTATATTGTTTGTTTGTTTGTTTGTTTTATGTTTTACAATTTGTAACACTATTATACTAATCATTATCATTATTTAACTCATGTTATTACTATATTGTTTGTTTGCTTTATGTTTTATGTTTTACTATATTATAGCACTATTTTGTAACATGGTTATACTAATCATTATAATTATTTAATTCATGTTATTACTATATTGTTTGTTTGTTTTATGTTTTATGTTTTACTATATTGTAACACTATTTTGTAACATAATTATACTAATCATTATAATTCTTTAATTCATGTTATTGCTATATTGGTTGTTTGTTTTATGTTTTAGGTTTTACTATTTTGTAACGTTGTTATACTAATCATTATCATTATTTAATTCATGTTATTATTATATTGTTTATTTGTTTTAGGTTTTGTGTTCTACTATTTTGTAAGATTATT
>APFE030960074.1:0-55225 GCA_000404065.3 Pinus taeda
AACTCTCCTTCTCCTAATTTGAGCTTTGATCTAGTGATCATTCACAGCTAAACCAACACAAGCTTGTCTAACCTTATAGCCTAAAGCTCTAATACCAATTGATCTGATAATCACCCTATGAGTGACCTCAGTTGAAGTTTTTTTAAACAAAAGGTATTACAGACTCATGTGCTGGTGTGTGCTCTGTGTTATTGAAACAACGGATCGATCAGATTGCCAATACACAGACATTTTAAAAGGAAAGACAACAGAGAAATACAGTTACCAGTACTAGACACAAATAGTTTTTAATAAGGAGTTCACCCTATTCTCCAAGGTTACGTCTCCAGTCCAGCTTCAGTGGTGGCCTGGTTTTATTGTGTCTTACAGAAAAGAATTTACAATGCAGGGACTCAATATGAATTCTCCTGACAGCAGATTTTTCTTAGCAGGGTGGTTCTTGGATTCCCCAAGCCACTCAGAGTTCACGAACTCTTTTTCTACCTACCAGCTCTGTGACCTTTGGTCTACAGTGGAAATAGCCAACTGTGGTACTCAATCTAGACAGATCCCTCGATGGGAAGGCTTGAATCTTCAAGCTCTCTGGTGCTCAATGCTGCCTGTGGTTAGCTCGGTCCTCTGTCTCCTCTGCTTAGCTTTATTGCTCTTTGTGTTCAGTCCTCCTCTCAAGGTTCACTTTTCACTGTCTCTCTGGTCGCTCGGATTCTTCTCCTAATTCTCCCTCTCCTTTTTTTTTCGACTGTCTCTCTGTTCATGGCTTTAACCAGTCGATCCTATGCCTGTTTGATTCCTCTCCTGCCTGCGTTGATTCTCCTCCTGCAGTTGTGCTTGGAGTTCCCTGTGCAGCATTAGCATGAACGCTTAGGGAGTGGCACGTGTCCCCATCTAACTGGTGCCAGCATGCTTCGTCGGCTCATTCCTCCGGTTATGTCACGAATACGCTCTTCCTCCACCGTGGCATTCAACGGATTCCCAATCCTTTTTAAATTGCAGCTTATTTCCCTGTCGATTCCGCTTCTTTCCATCTGGCGCAATCTCAGTCATCCAATCTGGGCTCCTCCAAATCTGACGTCATACGCACATCGAGCGCGGTTAACTTGCTCGACCATTAATGCGCGATCATCGCGGTTTTTCTCTCACCTCCGCTGCCACGCGTCAATCGTTGATTGTGATCGCTCCGCTTTCTCCAAAACCGCTTACCGTTCAAGGGCATCTCGATCAAACCATTAGTTTCCAGGCCGTGGGTCCCACCATCATACATTGGTGCTTTTTTCCTTTTTATGCCAGCATTCCTCTGGCTCCCAACATGACCAAGTGCTTAAGGCTCCCCATTTCGGCCCTGTTCGCCTAGCGATGTACGATTAAGCACTAATCGCGCAGCAAAATCGCCTCCTTTTCCTGATCCAGGGCTCCCAAGGGCTATTTTGGCCTACTGCGCAGTCTCCATGGGCCTCGGTCAGTGCGCTTTGACCGAGGTCCTCGTCGTTTCACGCCGGCTGCCATGGCCACTCGTTTAGGGGGTTTTTGATGTTGTTTTGGATTTCATTAAGGATTTGTTTCGTCCCGATACAGTCAAGGTTCTTTGTCAATCGTTTATGGATCTGATTCGGATCAGCGCCCTAGGCAATTGGAAGGGAGCACGGGACTATAAACTATTCTACCCGGAGCTACACGATTTTAGAGATGCACGCAGAAGCAGAGAGTCACAAGGTCTACGATCGCACACAAGGGACTGTGCTGCCATGCGGGTTGGCCAGAAAGTGACCGTCGAAGTCACTATTCACAATAAGATGCTCGACTTGAGGCGAAATGGAGCAGGTGGCAGGCATTTAAGACGCGATGTAGGGGCAAGATTTAGGAAAATATGTCGCCAAGAAAGCATTAATGAACCAGAATTGGGGAGAATGGTTGAATTTGAATTCAAAAAGCGTTATAAAATACAAAGGCTTGCCCAGTAAACAACACTTGGTCATTTGCAAATTGAGCTATTGAGTAGAGCCCTAAGTGTTGTGAACCAAGCATTGATTAAGCCCTTGAATTCGTGAGTGATAGATTGCAGCACAGATACAATGACAGCAACTAAGGATGGTATGGGGATAGAAGAGGTGACCGCTGGCGAGCCCGCGCAAGCCCTAACTGTGGAGGATGTTCCAGAAGCTGCCAAGATTTTGGAAAAATCCTAAAATCACCACGCATGCCAAGACCCAAAAAGGATAGACAAGCAATGGCTCTTGTACGTGTGTCCCCGCGAAACCCGTTGTGCAGCAAACTGTCGATGGAGGAGAAAGGGAAAGTTGTCACTACAGAAACAGATGAAGAAGAAGAAGATCTGCGGGCCCTTATCATCGTAGAGGAAGAAGATGAAGGCATGGAGGTGGATACTCAACCTACGCACTCTGTGACAAAACTATCCGCCTATGTCCCCCCGTGAAAAGGGAAGGCCAAAGTGCCCAAGGACCTAGACGAGACCAAGAGTTCTCTCCAGACCACACTCCTCCCAGATGGCATTATGTTTGAAGGCATGCACCTGGGCCATGTGCCAACCATGAAATTTGAAGATTGTGACCTCGTTGACCGCGAGAATTTCCCTCACCTTGAGACCAGAAACCTCATGAAGAAAAACATCGCGGGGGTGATGACAACAATAGAGTCACGGAAGTGGCTACACGAAGTGGAAAAGATTGGGCTACTGAACCTACTATGGGTGCCACATTTCCACCGTGCCCCAATATCCATTTTTGTCATCAAAGAGCTACTTTTCCTGGTGCATGATGGGTATTTATGGCTGGAGGAGCCCATCCCCATCATGGAAGACCTGATTCATCACATTTCCCAGCTTCCATACAAAGGAAAGGACCCTGTGACCATATCGGAAGGGAAGGGTAGTGATTTGGCCCTCGCGAAGGCCATGAAGACAAAGTACAAGCTGGAAAAGAAGAAGAGGGGCTATGCCATCTCCATCATCAAGGACAAAGTAGTACGCGTAGCAACCCAAATCCCGGCAAGAAAAGTTATGCCAAAGTGTCACGCAGATGAGGTACCTACGCCAGTGATCGCACTAGCAGAGTAGTGCGCAAAGGGGGTCTAGTTTAACTGGTCCGAATTCCTCTGCACATAATTTTTAAAGAATTGTTGCAAAGCCCAGGGATAGGGCAAAACATTCCACTATGCATGTATGTTGTTGTCCATAGTGCTCGTAGTTGGGGAATTACCGGAGGATAATCAATTCCCCATAATTGACAGAGATTTACTAGATGCCGCAAAGTACGCTTTGCTCTGGGCCACGAAGGATGTGAAAAGGATACGCGATAGCAAGATCTTCTAGGTGCTCATGGAGATGAACATCCAAATGTGGATCAACCGTAAGCCATGGTTATCACCCACGGTTTATAGCAGTCTGCAAAGTTTTGCAAAATTTGGAGCAGATATGCATAACGTATATACCAGGGCACAAAAGGATCCAACAAAGCAATGGACAAAGCTCCCTTTGTAGCCACTGACGACACCATTTTCAATGTCTTGGAGGCATGGCCACCGGAATGACGTGCCCTAGACATTATAGAACTCGAGAGGTCAGCAACGCAGAAGAAGAAAGATGATGCCAAGTTGCGCATCGCACAGTTGGTCGAGAGAAGGCGGAAGGAAACAGCAGTAGCTGAGGTACGGGCAGCGCGAGAAGTGGCACAAAAAGCAGTCGAGCAAAAAAAAGCTGCAGCAATAGCACAGGAAGTAGCCATGAAGGCAGGCGAGGGCCAAGCAATGCATTTGCAAGAGCAGGAAGCAAAGGAAGCATAAATAGAAGAAGGAGGCATGGACCCACGAACGGCGTCCACACAATGGAAGTGCAAATACCCAGTGGAGTAGGCAGGACTACAGAAGAAGGTCAAGGCCTCGAAATTGTCCATTGACCCGATCACCCTAACCGAGGGTGATCTACATGACATCGGCACGACGATGTGCGATGTCACAAATGAGGCCCTCCCGGATTTCATGCAGGAGCACTAGATTGCACTGGGAGCCCTCAGATCGTAGTTGCAGGAATTAAAGGAGTGCACTCCTCAAGTTGGTACCCTTTCGACCGACCTCGCAGTCGAATCCACGACAGCAGAGCACATGTTGCGTGCACGGACAATGAAGACAATAGTGTTGTCGGAAAGGTCTCTAGTGACATCAAATGAGGCCGACAGGTTTTTGGTTAGCACGATGAAAGGTCTTGGTTTTAATATAGTTGTCCTTCCACGCGAGACACTATGTCTATTGCAGGATGGGATAATGGCAAAGCTGTGCGCTAGGGACAGTCGTGTGCTCCAAGTCCTCAGTGAGAAAAATATAAATATGGAACAACTCAGCTTGCAGCACGACGACTTGGTGTCACAAAATCAACAGTTGGTGTAGGTGGTAGACAATGCTTGCCGAAGCATCCCGGAGCTAGTCATCCCAGCAGATATACCATTGGAGGTGTGGATCCACAGGTTAGAAACTGGAGTCCGTGAGGCCAGGGAAGAAATGACAAAGGTTCAGCTAGAGCTAAATCTTTAGATCGTCGAGCTGCAGTTAACGGCACAGCCATCCACTCCCTTGGAAGTCAGAGAACAGTGCACTAATGTTATCACAGCAGGACTGGAGGAAATTGAAAGAACATTGCGAGACTACACCAGCATGTTGGAAGAATCACTTGAGGTCCTCACTACTTTGCAGGAGGATCCCAACATCCAACACTTAGAGACAGAGGCGCTATAACTCCAATAGCAGTGTGACAGTGTTTGAGGAATTGCATAGACAGTGGTCCTCACCCAGCGGCTTGCAAGGATGTAGCAGGATAAAGCACTGAAGGAGCAGGTGGACATGGCACGACATAAGGAGACAGTTCTAAAAGCGCGCGTCCAGCCTTGGATTGATGAGGCCTTCACCATCACATCAGACATCGAAGGCAAGCTCGTGCACATACAGGGGATGCACACATTGTTGTAGAGAAGTACCCCAGACACAGAGGTCTCGGAACAGTGGATGTGGCAAATCCAGCAAGCAGCAGCTCAGTGCACTGTTGACCTCAGCATAGTTCAAGAACAGTTGGAGGGACTCCATGCAAAGATCATCATGCTGACAGAGTGACTCGAGGGTGAGTCACGATGTCTCTGTTGGGGACCTGCTGGGCATGGAATCCCCCCAAGGCATGTTTTGGGGCTCAAAGCCCAACTTTTGACCCAATCTTGTTGTAAAGCTCTGCGAATTGTGGGCACGGGGCGTGAAAGTATGATAAAGTCACAGGGTTGTCTGCCCTAGTTTTGTAATGTAATGTCGGCTAGATATACCTACCCATGGTCTGCGGACCATGGGATTGTATGAATAGAGTGAGGCTCTAATTGTAGATAGGAGATAGATAATAAAATATGAGAAGAAGAAGAGTCTCAGTAACGAAGTGAAGTGTGTCTTTGGGTCATAGAGTAGGAGAAGACGCTACATTTGAGTGCGCAGAGGCCTCGTAGTCCGCAGTTGAGTGAGCGAACCCCTGCAGCTGAGTGCGTAGGGCGAAGTTGATTTTGTAACCAAAGAAGTAATTAATAAAGAGAAGTTTTGTCATAATTTTGGGTATCTGTACTTGGGTTAATACATGTTTGATATACTTTGCAAATGTACTATTGAACGCAAGTAGGATAAGATAATTAACTAACATTGGAATACCAATAAGATCTTGGGTAATGACACAAAGTGCGGCGTTCAACCCCTGGGTAGGGTTGTGCGAAGGCAGTACATCAAGCTGCGAGGTGCAGGAAAGTGTGCGAAGCAACCTGCGCGCAAGGCCAAACCACGAACCACGTGACCTCATCAGACATCTCCAGGGTGTGGAAACCTGGTTCTAGCACCCTCCCATTCTACTTTGGGTGAGACCTTAGTCCACGCTCCACGGAATGTTGCTGAAAGGGCCAATAATCCCAGGATTTGTTTGGCTAAATTAACTATGAACCTGGGTCAGGCCCCACTAAGCCAACAGTACTCCAAGCCCTAGGGTTTGGGGCTTGGAGGGAAAAGTGCCACAAGCGTTACTTGTGGGTGTGGAACCCAAGTATGGGTTTTGCACCAAATCATGTTTTGGGTATTTCCATGAGCACACTTATACATGTGATGGCATGAGATGATAGAGGGGGGAAAGGAGAATCCAACGCTTTAAGAATCGTTGAATTTCGAATTGTATAAGTGGAGATATGAATTTTTAAAGATTAATTATGGGGTTTGCACATTTGTGTCAAGGTCATCTTGGTGTAAAGATGACATATGACAGTTTTGGAAGCCCTAATGTGACATTTTAGAAGCCCTTCATTTATGTATAAATAGAAGGTGAGTGGGAGGACTATTCCTCATCCAAAAGTGCAACAAAACACAAGAGAACAACTCGTAGATGAGGATATTTTTCTGGGTTAGCCACAGTAAGGGAGAGGCAGACTAGCATGAGAGAAGGAAGAATGTTTGAAGGGTATTTCAGGGGTCTGAAGAGCTCGTGTGTAGGTTAGGAGGTCGAGATCAAGTAGTTGTGTTGCAAGTCTATTGGGGCCAGAAATGAGGAAATGAAGGATTTTTTGGGTGGGTTGGAAGTGGTAATGCAGAGTTGTGGTTAGATGCAAGCCTAGCTAATCCAAAACATGATAGAATGGAGGTGTTAGGGGCCGTTAAGTGCCCAGAAAAATAGCCTGTGTGGAGAGGCTCTTTCCTTTCCTAGGCCGCAACAATTTAAGGAATATTTGGTGACTTTTTAGTGGTTGTCGTATCAGTCCAATATGCCCTAACTAGTCATAGATAGGAACAATAGGAAGACAACAGATTTAGAGTAGCATTTGTGTCTTATGTTGGGTCAATGTGTTGACTAGATTTAGATCAGTTTTCTGGCAGCCTGTGGGAGCCAATTTGGAGGTGTCATTTGGTGATCAAGAGCCTTCATCGATGTAGATCTTGGAGTGTAGTAATGAGTGTCATTGACCTTATGGAGGGTAGTGTGTTGGCTCACCAAAGTAGCCCTAGACGAGATATCTTGAAGTGACAAAGAGGAGATGAAGGTTGGGTGAAGATTGGTGTCAAAGTGCAGTACCTTGATGGACTAAAGTGGCTTCTAGCCTCGTAGTCTCGAGAAGTGGCCAGCCTAGAGATAATATTGATAATCTTGTGTACATGCAGTAGAAGTGACTTGTAGCAGTGTTAGGTGGCATCTCTCCTGGAGTCTCGATGTGATTTCATTTGAAGGACTAAGGTGCAAATAGTGAGAAGTATGGGAGAAAAGGATTGGCAGGACAAGATACGACATAGAAGTTGCAGCGAATTTTTTCATTGTATCTTGTATTCCATAGAATGTTGTATTATTCATATTTGTTTAATATAACGAAGATTGGGTTGTACATTATTGTACAATAATTTGTTGAAAATTGTGTATACATTTGTATATGTGATTTACTGATTTATATTTTTTGTTGTGATAGTAGTATTTGTTGAGATCCTTGGTTTGGTAGCATCAAAGATTCTAATATTCTAACCTAGACCCATGATCGTGAAAATTCAACATGGTATCAGAGCATGTATGAGCTACTTTGGAAGTCAGTGAATCAGAGTTATGCACATTGAAGTACATATTAAGAGGGAATTGGTCACACTGTAGGTGAAAATGTCAAAGTTACAGGATGGTATCCGGTATGAGGATAAGTTGGAGGGGTTGTCCAACTATAGTCCATGGAAGGAAAGGATCATGTTGGTCTTGTGGGTCAACAAGATCTGGGAGTTCACAGAGAAATCTATCAAGAATCCAACTGACCCAAAGGAGGTGGAAGTGTACGAGGATTTGGATATGAGGGAGAGATTTTTCATTCTAGATGGCGTGAATGATGCCCTAATACCTCATTTGTCTAGGAAGAACACAGCACATGAGATGTGGATGGCTCTTCAGAGTTTTTTCAAGAATAATAACGAGAATCGGGTATTGGTATTGGAGGATAAGTTGAAGTCCACCAAGATGATAAAGGGTGAAGGCGTGACTTAGTATTTGAAGAGATTGTCTCAGGTCAAAGATGAGCTTGTTGTCATTGGTGTGATTATTTCATATGGAGATATGGTGAGGATTTCCTTCAAAGGGTTCACCGACAAATGGAAGCCGTTCATCAAAGGGATTATTTCCAAAGAGAAGTTGTTAGATAGGAATAGGTTGTGGGATGACTTCATTTAGGAAGAGTTGTGAGACGAGGATATTCGTCCAAAGAAGAATACTTTCGATGAATACATGGCACTTGCAGTGCAATGAAGGGTAAGCAGAAGGACTTGAGTAAGCTCAAGTGTTTCAACTGTGGTGAGATGGGTCATTTTTCATCAAGATGTCCAATAAAGAATAAGGGAGATGACAAGAAGAAGAAAGGAAAGCATGTCGCCAGTGTTGCCACTTTTGCTAAGACATGTGATCTCACCAAGAGATTGGAGGAGGGGGACTTTGCCATGATCTCTCATTTCTTGTAGGGTATTGTCGATGAGGATGGATAGTACATGGACAGTGGTTTGACGAAACATATGACAGGGTCATAGGAGGTTTTTGAGACTCTAACTAAATGGGACTCGAAATTGCACATGGTGTTGGGCGACAAAAATCAAAAGGAGATCTAAGGACAGGGTATTGTGCCATTCAGGATGGAGACAAGATGAGTGATGCGGGCCCAGGTTGTATTTTTCATACCAGGGCTCATATCTATCATGATTTATGTCTCAATGATTGAGAAGAAGGGGTTTAAGTTCTTGTTCCAATATGGGAAGGCAAGACTTAGGCCTACGGACTCTAGCTCTGTTGGTATCGTGCTTGGAGTTAGAGAGCATGGTCTATATAGGCTGACGGGAAAGCCTATGGATCATGAGAAGCAAGTGGAGTAGGTGTAGGTTCCAGAGAAGAAGGTGCATGTATGGGATTTAGAGGAGAAGGTACAGGTTCAAGAGAAGTTCCAGATTCTAGAGACTTTGTGGGAGTCAAGTTCTAGAGGGGGCTTGCAGATTAACTGGGAGACTTTGCAGTCCAAGAAGAGTGTGTGGTAAATGGGGAGCAAAGGTGCTCCTATAGCCACCAAGAAGTAATCATCGAGAGAGTGGAAGAAATTACAAGATACGAAGAAGAAGCAAGGTTCTTCCAGTAGTGATAGTGACACTTGCGAGAGAGGCTTATTTCACAGAATAGGGATTGTTACAATTGTGAATGCCAAGAGTTGGGCAATTGTTGTGAGTAGTGATGATGATGATGAGTTACTTCCTATTTTTGAAGTACCTCCCTCACTAAGAGGGAGTGTTTATTTAAGTAGCTTGGGAGGTAATCCAAGACCTAAGATTCGTAGCTTGGAGGGAAAAGCGCCATAAGGGTTACTTGTGGGGTTGGAACCCAAGTATGGGTTTTGCACCAAATCATGTTTTGGGCATTTCCATAAGCACACTTCTACATGTGATGGCATGAGATGATAGAGGGTGGAAAGGAGAATATAATGGTTCAAAAATTGTTGAATTATGAATTGTAGAAGTGGAGATATGAATTTTTGAAGATTAATTATGGGGCTTACACATGTGTGTCAAGGTCGACTTGGTGTAAAGATGACATATGACAATTATGGAAGCCCTAATGTGATGTTTTAGAAACCCTTCATTTATGTATAAATAGAAGGTGAGTGGGAGGACTATTCCTCATCCAAAATTGAAACAAAACACAAGAGAACATCTCGTAGAGGAGGATATTTTTCTGGGTTAGTTGCAGCAAGGGAGAAGCAGACTAGCATGAGAGAAGGAGGATTGTTTGAAGGGTATTTCAAGGGTCCCAAGAGCTGGTGTGTAGGTCGTGGATCCTTGATAGGAAGCCGAGATCAAGGAGTTGTATTTCAGATCTGTTAGGGGTAGAAAAGAGGTAATGGAATTTTGTTTTGGGTGGGTTGGATGTGGTAACGTAGAGATTTTGTAGGCCACAAGCCTAGACACTCCAAAACAGGGAAGCATGGAGGTGTTAGGGGTTGTTAAGTGCCCAGAAAAATAACCTATGTGGAGAGCCTCCTTCCTTGCCTAAGTCACAACAATTTAAGGATTATTTGGTGATTGTTTAGGGGTTGTTAAAACAATTCAAGATGCCCTAACCAGTCACAACTACGAACAACTTGAAGACAACAAATTTAGAGCAGCATTTGTGTCTTGTGTTGGGTCAATATGTTGACCAGATTTGGATATGTTTTCTGGCAGCATGTGGAAACCAATTCGGAGGCATGATTCGGTGATCAAGAGCCTTCATCGATGCAGATATTGCAGTGTATTATTGGCCCATGCCATTGAACTGGTGGAGGTATTTTTTTTGGCTACCCAAAGCGGCCTTAGACAAGCTATCTTGAAATGATGAAGAGGAGATGAAGGTTGGGTGAAGATTGGTGCCGAAGTGCAATACCTTGATGGACTAAGGTTACTGCTAGCCTGGCAATTTGGAGCTCGGGAATTGGCCAGCCTAGGGAGCAGATTGATGAGCTCTTGTACATGCAGCATAAGTGACTTGCAGCAGTGTTAGGTGGAATCCCTCTTGGAGTCTCGATGTGTTTTTCTTTGAAGGACTGAGGGGCAGCTAGTGAGCAGTAGGGGAGCGAAGGACTGGCAGGACAAGGTACGACATAGAAGTTGCAGTGAAGTTTGTCATTGTATCTTGTATTCCGTAGGCTATTGTATTTTTCATTTTTGTTTAATATAACGAAGATTGGGTTGTATATTAATGTACAATATTTAGTGAAAATTTGTGTATAATTGTGCATATGTGATTTACTACTTTATATTTTCCATTGTGCAAAGTAGTTCTTGTTGAGATTCTTGGTTTGGTAGCGTAAGAGAATCTAAGATTCTAACCTAGACCCAAGATCATGGAAATTTAACATCGTAGCCCCCCTGCACGAGGTCCAGGGTAGCGCCCTAGGAAAAAAAATTGGACCCTATATTAGGTGGGCACACCTACCTATGGTTTTGTGCATGGGTTTTGCACATGGTTTTGGGTATGAGTTTTTTCTGCCCATGGTATTTTGTAGATCCGATCAAGGGAACTACAGTTATGCTCTAATCTAGGGTTAATGGATTGGGGTTTATGAATGCTTCAGCATGTATATTCATGTATTGTAACATTGAAAGGAATACGATGAAAAATTAATCTAGTAGTCTTGGTTTTGGGATCTAGGGGAAAATATCTGTGTATTTGTTTTATATTCTCATCATTGTTTATTTTCTATTTTTAGAATTTGTCTGCAAGTAAATTTTGTATAGGGTTAAAACCTACATTATGGAGAACATGAGATTTGGTTGTATGAATGTATTTGGATCTCTGGAGAGGACTATGAAACAAATACTTAAAATAACGTCATAGACTAGAAGTGCACACCATGTACACCAATGTGAGAGTGGAGCACAAATTAAATATAGATAAAATAAATAAGTTACACAATAACTCCTTAAATGATAGGAGAACCTCCTCCAAATACATTCATACATCTAAATCACATGTCTTCAATACTCTCTCTCTCTCTCTCTCTCTCTATATATATATATATATATATATATATATATATATATATATAATATATATATATATATATAATGTTTCCCCGTATCCTGATTTTTTGGGGTTCATGTTTCCAACACATTCCCATTTCAGATATGCATTTCCATTTCCCCATACCATGCAACTTAGGTACTGACTAACCCTTAGTGGGTTCCCTGCGTTGATGGGCATTTAATGTCCTAGGTAGGCTTTGAAGGTCTTGGAAGTGGATCTACATGGACAAATGATTTAGGGGAGCCCTTAGTTACTAACTTATGATTATTGCCATGTAAAAGTGATTGCACCATGTACGGGTGGAAACACACATGTTTACCACACCTATTTTATTCCTGATATGGACCATTTGATCTTATGTATGCACAGCTTTGGTCATGGTTTCTATTTCCCATCATTCTACATGGCAGTCTCAAATTCACAATGCCTTTTGTGCTCCCCAAGGAACAAATCCCATTCTCCAATGCAAGAAAAGATGTCCATTACACTCTCTTATGCAAACCATCTCTAAGTCAAAGCATCCAAAATGCCTTCTTCAGAGTGCCTTTTCTAGACTTATTTCATCATCAAAGAGGGTCGACTTCTCTTATAACATTGACTTATCTCTTCTGGATCCATCACATTAGATTATTTGTGTCAACATTTCGAACCAGCAAGTGTGGTTCATCTTCAGGACAATACAGTGATGAGAAATTTGATCAAGCACAAAGGAATAAATAGGAGAGAAAACCCTAAAGTCAAAATGAGAATTGAACATTACGAAAAGTCAAAAATAAATGTTTAGTATTATTAGTTAGTTCATAAATCATGTTTAATCATTAATTATTTATTATTATATTAAAGAATACAATATTACTTTTTATTGTAGTTTTTCTTTGAGTTAGGGGTGTTTATTTCCTCCCTAATGTTTATTTTTTACTTTTCCTAACGTTAAAGTCACTTTTCCTAATGATATCATCGGCTCTCACTTGGTTTTGTAAGCTCAACCTGCAATATTTGGCTTCCTGCAGTAGAACAGAAACCCTAGTCTTCGCAAATGTGAGAATAAAAATTAAGTTTTTAGTCTCTTTCCTTCGCTAGGGTTATTTTCCTTTCTTTCTTACTTCTTCACTCTTTTTTGTCTTGCCTCTTTTTGCTTGAATGTGAATTGTAGAAGCGTGTGTTAAAGGAGGTTGAGTTCTTCTTATATATAGCCTTCTTATGTGGTCGAATTAGCCCTCTCTAGATCCAATATTTAAATGTTTAGGCTGCAACATATCCACCATACTCCGCTCTGTATTACTTTTAACCTTTTATCATTGATCCCACATCTGATATTTTATTGAAATGTGATTTATTAGCTTTTAAGAAGTGTTAATGCATGACTTTTAAAACACCATTAAAATTTCTTTAAAACTTGAAATTGAGAATAAGAACTTGAAAATAGAAATTGCATCTATTCAAAAAATATAACAGCAAGCACATTAACACAATGACACAAAAAGTTTGTTAACGGAGTTCGTCTATCTTCAAGCCTGCATCTCGAGGCCTTGATCTTCAGCGGAGGGGCCTTTATATTAAATCTTCAAAACCATAAATACATAAAAGAAAATTGCTTCAGAAACAATCCTAAACAATCCTGTTGTTATCGGCTCCATCTTAGGATACTGTAGCAACTCTCGGTTCTAAAAAAGGCTTCCCGAATCTCCCAAAAAGTGCCTTCAAAGTTTTCAGCCTTATTCCCTGTACTTGCTCAAAAACTTCTCTTCTACATAAAATGTCACCACTCCTCTGTTTGGCGCACAAGTGGAAATGTTAATTTATAGGCAGGAGGTCGGGGGATCAAATCTCAACCTCACTGTGGGTGGTTCAGATTTGCAACTGTTTAATATAATTTTTAATACATATATGAAACAATAATAAGGGACATGGTCCCTCGAACCTACTCCTCCCAACCATATACATTAAACATTAAACGATATAATCAAACTTTTGAATGTATCGGTGGTAGATGTATAGCGGAGGCGGATGGATAAGGTTTGGCGGAGGTCTTAGTATGGTAACAGAACGAATAAGGATAAATTTTGGGTTGGCGAGCCTGCCAAATATAGCGGGCTCCGCCAACTCACCCCCCAACACTATTGCAATACAAACTTAAATAATATTTTTGTGCCTATGTTATACAAAGGCATGTCAATGGTGTATTAGTAAAGGCATGAAGTTTTCATTAGATAGGTCATGGGTTTGAATCTCGTTAGCTCCATCGAGATCCCTTAAAAAATCTGTATGTGCCATGTGGTGCCCTCTTGTAGGGCCATGTGTCGCCTTGGGATTGGTCCCAACCGCAACCTGCCACTTGTCACTTTCTCGTGCTACCACGTGGCGATCAAACCTTGATCATTGATTGCCCATTAACCGTTGACTTCCCATTGACCGTTGACTTCTTGTTGACCATTGACTTTTTACTTTTTGGAATTTGTCCTTAAAACTTTGACTTTGAATAACTTTCACATACAGACTCATTTTTCGCCCATTCAAGTTGTGTTGGAATCATTTTTCCAAGATCTACGCAATGGCGCTACTTTCACTCGAATCCAATAACTTTGAGTTTTGGCCTTTTCTGGATCCTTGATCATCCATTGATCAATTTCAGATCATTTCCTCCCTGCTGAGACCTTTTGGACCACCAAAAGTCCTAAATTCCATCAAACAAATGTGGGTATTGTTTTCTGACTTGGATGGTATTTATCCACCCTGTTCTGAATCTGTACTCTTAACTCGTCCATACAATCGTCAATAAAACACACAAACTACAAAGTATATCGAGTCCTTTTTCACCCACATCTACATTCATTTTTTCTACTAATATCCAGGCACCACTAAATAGCAATAAACCCATTAACAAAATTGAAAGTATTGACATAGATGAAACCATACCCTGTTTTTTCTTCATAGTTGAAATAAAACTCAACTTATCATGTTGCAACTCTTGTCGATGTACAATTTTGGATTCCTTAAGCATGTCTCTCTTTTTGTGATGAACTTTAATGATCTCATGCTTAGGTACTTTAGGTTGTACAACAACATTTTTAATGGCATAAGCTACTTTTTTTAATTGTTTCACTGTGAAAAGAGATTTATCTACTTTTATGGGGTGAAAATGTACAATATATTCAATTCCTTTCTTGAACAAGTGATATTGATTTTGTTCCCTGAAAAATATCGCTTTACGATCATATAAATATGGGCTACCCAAGACCATCCCACATGTATCTAGTTTTACCACATCACACATCACCTTATCCTTAAATTAGGAAGTTATTGCAAATGGTAACATACATTGCTTAGTTACTCACATTTTTTGGTTTCTTCTCATCCAAATTAAAGTTTAAGGTTTACAATGCTTTATGGTTTTCAATCCCAATTGTTGAACCACTTTTTCTGAAATTAGCTTAACTTGAGATCCATTATCTAGTAATGTGTCGATTTTTGTATGTTTCATAACAACTCTTATATGAAATAACTTGCGTCTAGAACTGTTAGAATCATTACCTTCATCGGATTTACCAGTTATAACCAATGGTGTGATCTATGCCTCATCACTTGAATTTGACCTTAAGTCCATCGGTTTCACTGCTGTCGCAACCTTTTGCTTCCCTTTTCTAATCCACTTCGGTTTCATTTCAAGATGCAATTAACAATAGTGGTCTTCATCATGGCCCTCTTTCTTGCAATGTTTACAAGAGAGATTTTCAACCTCCATCTTAGTGTAGTTTTCTTTCTTCTCTTTTCCTTTTCCCTTGCTCTCCTTTCTGGCTGTCGATTATGATGATACCCCAACTCCTAACTTACCTACTTCAATGTAAGTTGTTTGTACTGCCACTTCATCCAAGTTAGTAGAATTGAACATAAATACAGTGTTATGAATATACTCAAGTAATCCTCCTATGTATTTCATTAGAGTTTCTTGAGTATACAAAGGAATATCTAGCATCAATACCTTCTTACAAAACTCATTTGTATAGTCCTGCACTAGATAACCTTTTCTAACATTTAGTCCTTACCATTTTATTAAATTTTTTTCCTTATATCCCAATTGATAGAATTGCTTTCTAAGTGCAGTAATAAAATCAAACCATGATGGAAAAATATTACCGATAAGCTGAGTACCTTTTTGTAACTTACTCTACCACCTAATCAATGTTGTGCCTTCTAAACAAAGCAATGCTAGCTTGATTTTGACTTCATCTTCAGTGATCTGTTGCACGCTACAGTAAACCTCAATTTTTCCTGACCTATTTGTCAAGCTTCTCAGCATCGAATTCTCCATTGTACATGGGTAACTCGAACTTAACGTCAAGCTTCAACAGCAGTTTTGAAGTTTCATATGGAGTCAAGAGAGAAGCAATAAGGTCTTCATCTTTTGCTTTCTTAAAATCTCAATACATTTCTTCGACCATGGCTCGCAAAGTCATGAAAGCATCCATAAACCCTGCATCAGATCCAAAAGGATGATCACCGCTTCCTTCTTCAGCCATCTCTTCTCCTCAACTTGTCCTCCTTCTCGAGCCAACTTCTAGATCTCCTTCAACAAGTTATCCTTCACCAACCTTTGATTTGCTCCTGGTGATCATGTACACATAAATCACAATTATCAATTAGACTCTAATACCAAATGATCCCACATCTGATTTTGTATTGAAATGTGATTTATTAGCTTTTAAAAAGTGTTAATGCGTGACTTTTAAAAACACCATTAAAATTGCTTTAAAACTTGAAATTGAGAATAAGAACTTGAAAATAGAAATTGCAGCAATTCAAAAAATATAGCAACAAGCACATTAACACAACGACACCAAAATTTTGTTAATGGAGTTAGGTTATCTTCAAGCCTACATCTTCAGGTCTTTATCTTCGGCGGGGAGGCATTTATATTAAATCTTCAAAATCATAAATACATAAAAGAAGATTTCTTTAGATACAATATTGAACAATCTTGCTGTAATCGGCGTTGTCTCAGGATCCAGTAGCAACTCTCAGCTTTGAAAAAGGCCTCCCAGATCTCCCAAAAAGTGCCTTCAAAGTTTTGAGTCTTATTGCATGTACATGCTCAAAAACTTCTCTACTGCATAAAATGTCACCACTCTTTTGTTTACCACATTGGTAAAAATGTTAATTTATAGGCAGGTGGTCAGGGGATCAAATCTCGACCTCACCTGTAGTGGTTCAGATTTGCAACTATTTACTATAATTTTTAATATATATTTGAAACTATAATAAGGGGCGGGGTCCCCCAAACCCGCTCCTCCCAACCATATACATTAAACATTAAACGATATAATCAAACTTTTGAATGTATCATTGGCGGATGTATAGCGAAGGCAGATGGATAAGGTTTGGCGGAGGTCTTAGTATGGTAACAGAAAGGATAAGGATAAACTTTAGGTTAGTGAGCCTGCCAAATATGGCAGGCTCCGCCAACTCACCCCCCAACACTATTGCAATAAAAACTTAAATAATACTTTTGTGCCCATGTTATACAAAGGCATGTCGATGGTGTATTGTAAAGGCATGAAGTTTGCATTGGATAGGTCACAGGTTTGAATACTGTTAGCTCCACTGAGATCCCTTAGCAAATTTTGTCGAATCTGGATGCACCATGTGGCACCCTCTGATAGACCCATGTGCTGTCATGGGATTGGTTCCAACACGCCCAACCGCGGTCTACCACTTGTCACCTTCTCGTCCTACCATGTGATGGTCAAACATTGACCGTTGACTACCCATTGATCGTTGACTGTCCATTGACCGTTGACTTTTGACTTTTTGGAGTTTGTCCTAAAAACTTCGACTTTGAATAACTTTCTCATACAGACTCGGTTTTCGCTTATTCAAGTTGCATTGGAATCGTTTTTCCGAGCTCTACGTGATAGCACTGCTTTCACTGAATTTTGACCTTTTATGGATCCTTGATCATCCATTGATCAATTTCGGATCAATCATTTTTAAATTGAGCCAACATATAAATGTTAAATGTTAAACATTTACACCTACACATCTAACCCTATATTGGGTTGTAAAGCATCTCTCGGTGCAATCAAATGAAACATGCAAAGTTCTTCACCATGCTAAATTTGAAATTAGGTAACAAGTCCATATCAAAGGAAGAATACACTTGGAAGACCACCTTCAAGACAAAGAAAGGACTATACAATAGGTTAGTAATGCCTTTTGTTTGAATAATTCACTAACTACTTTATGTATTTAATGAATAATGTGTTGTGCCAACTAAATCCTAGATTCATTTGCAATAGTATATTTAAAAAACAAAAATCTACTTAGAAAGACTTGTATGTTGAACATCTAAAGAATGTATTGGTAATCAACCTTTGCTTCTTATTGTGTTCATGTGACCATTGATACACCCCCTTGAAGTGCTTTATTTTGCATGCTCCTCTTTGTATGCTCAAGTGGATGTCTCCATATGTGCAATGGCTCCCAACACTGATTATTTTTTCGCTGGTGGTATGGATAGTGTTGATTTGGGGTAGCATTGGATGTGCTCTAGCCACGAAATTTGGTGGAGAGGTTGGGGCAATGAGATCTCCAATACCCAGAGAGGGTTTGGGAAAATTATAAACAGATCAAGAGATATTAAAATAATTAATGTTTTTAATGGAGTCCCTAAGTTTAAACTTAGGGAAGATAAAATACTAATGAATATTAATATGAATCTGTGTCAGAGTGGTCCAAAAGACATGGATCAAGCCAGATCTAATCTTAGCCGTTGATTAGGGACTTAATCTTGGTCGTTGAATCGTCAATAGGAAAAGTATAAGAGGAGGCTTGAGGGTCACTTAGCGAGTACACCAAATGGTCAGTCATTCTATTCTCTAGAACAGGGTTTGCTAAGAGAGATAGAATCAGTGATCAGGAGAACAGCTAAGGGGCATTGAGTACAGAGGAACAAAGAAGGCAGAGATTGTACCGGGAGAGCAGCGCAGTAGCCAAGGAGGGTGACACAGAGCCAGCAAGGGCTCACATAGGGCCACATAGAGGCAGCCAAGTGCTATGCAGAGCACTAGAAGGGCCAGCATAGCTGACACAAAGGCTCTTAAAGTTGACACAGGGCCTCCTGGGACTGTGTAGGCCAAGAAAGCTTGATGCATGGCCAGTGTGAGATAGAGAGGGGCTGACGCAGTCCAGATTGGGAAGATTTTGGGGTTGTAGGAGCAATTTGTGTTGAGGAGCTACCAGAAGGGTTTTCCGAGGTTTCAGCCAGGAGATTTCTCTCAAACTGTGAAGTATAGCTGCTAAGGAAATTCTCTGTTGCATAGGCCAGTTACAACACCCAGATTGTACTCTGATATTTCTTAATAAGAAAACCCTTAGATAGTTGCACCGGTTTTCCCACTTTGGGTTTTTCTGAGGACATTGGTCCAAAAATAATGGTGTCATGTGGTGTGTTTGTTCTTGTTTCTTTTAGTTGCTAATCTATAATATGTTGAGCATGCACTGGTGTTTATTTTTAGTATTTACTTTGTAAATAACTTGTTAAAGAAAATTAACAAGTAGGTAAGAATAAATTAGAAAAAGTGCATGAAGGGTTTCTAAACTAAGTAAACTTAGAAAAATACATTAGCCGAGTGGAGCAATAGCAACAGAAAACAGTTGCCCTGAGGTGACAGAAGTTATTTCTAGCAACACGGAAGCTAAGGAAGTGTGACGCAGAGCCAGCCAGAGCCACACAGAAGAAGCTGGGAACTGCGTAGAGCCTTAGAGAGGCTAGCATTGTTGACGCAGAGGGCTAGAGGGCTGACGCAGGGCATCCCAGGGCTGACGCAGACCCATCCAAGGTGACGCAGAGGCGGCGTGAGGCAGAGAGGGGCTGACGCAGTTCACAAAGAGGCAGTTGCTAGGGTCTAGAAGGTTGCAAGAATATTGTTGAGTGGAGTTGGTGAGGTACTGTAGTCAGAATAGTACCTTCCAGAGCAAGGCCAGAGGAGTTGCTATCAAGGGTTTCTAGCCGAGGAACCCGGATCAGCGGTACAGTTGCACAAGACAATCAGATTAGGGGGCATCTCAACAAGCGGCAGAAGGATTTCCATGAGGGAAATCAAGACTCAGAGGGAATCCAGAAGAGAACTTCCAAACGGGAAGTAGAGACTCAGAGGAGTCGAACAGAGAACTTCCAGGAGGGAAGTAGAGGAGCATCATGGCACTACACGGGGTAAGAGACTAGGATAGACTGGACGGAGTATCGAACTTCACAGTCTAGAAGGCCAGAATCTTATCAGTGCTTGACAGGAATTGTGTCAAGAACTTCGCCTTGAAGGTTATAGCTATCCCAGTTGACCCCAATGATAATGACAAGTACGAGGAGATAATGGCGAGGGCCAAGTGCATTAGCCTTGACGGGGTTAAGGATCATGTGGTACCACATATAGCCGAGAAGAAAATGGAAGTTGAGATGCGGGAGGCTCTCAAAAACCTATACCAGCATACTTCTATGAAGAGAAGAATGTTGCTCGAGAACCATATGAGGTCGTATCAAATGATTCAGAAGAAGGGTCAAAAGATTGACTCCTTCCTCAGAGGACTAAATGAGATCTGACATCAATTGACTGCTATAGGAGTGACACCAAATCAGGAGCTTATGGTGAGGACAGCACTGAATATTGTCTCAGAAGAGTGGGAAGTGTTTTTCAATAGCATCCTGGGCAAAGGGACTCTCCTACCTTGGGATGATATGTGGGCAGCTCTCCGCCAGGAAGAGATCATACGGCAGTCAAAGACAAGTAGCAGCAGCAAAGGGATCAAGAACAAGCAGGAGGAGGAGGATGTGGCCCTAGCATCTGAGGGAAAGCAGGAGAAGCAGAAGAACAAATATCTCTCCAAGATCAAGTGCTTCCACTGTGGGGAGATGGGTCACTATGCAACCTAGTGCCCAACGAAGAAGAGTAAGGGAGAGTCTTCCGAGACTAAGGTAGTGCCAACACGGGTAAAGAAGGAAGTTTTGACAGATGATGATTGTGCCATGAGTGCACACGCACCACTTGAGAAGTGGGGAGACATCAAGCTGCAGTCAGGCGGACTACAAGCAATGAGGCGCAGGATCCTCGAGGTACCCAGCCTCTTGGATTAGACCTTGCTACGGGAGCTTCGACGATGAGTAACAAGACTAGCTGATTCAAGTAGAGATGGATGTGGATGAAGTGGCAGAGAGAGCTACAGTGCAAGAGTCCTGAGACAACACGAGGCTAGCAGGCTACAACAGTGCGAGAGGCATAGGAGTGTTGCACCAGTGCAGGATGGCACAGAGAGGTGTGCAAGGGTGTGAGATGCAAGGAGTTTTTGCAGCAACGCAGAGGTCAGAGAGGGAGCACTTGTCAGCGGCAAAGGGAGCTTCAGCATCAGTGGGTGTTTCTAGCCCAACAAGGAGGTCAGTTGAGAGATCAGTTACTTACTTCTTAGTAACTGAGTTGCAGTGCAGCAGTGGGCAGCACCATGCATCATGATGAGAGGAGGTGCAATGCGCATACAGTGCTGGGAGAAAGGACCAACAGCAGCACGGATGGAGAGGGAGTTGTCGTACATATGCAATAGTGACAGTGGCAGAACCATGGGCAGCAATATAGGAGGTAGTAGTGCAGAGGACGTTGGGTACGAAGGCCTATCATCAGCACAGGTATCGATGTTGGATGATCAGAGTAATACTCAGTGAGGAGTATTACTAGAGCACAGTCCTCACTAAGAGGGAATGTTGATTTGGGGTAGCATCGGATGTGATCTAGCCGTGAAATTTGGTGGAGAGGTTGGGGCACATGAGATCTCCAATACCTAGAAAGGGTTTGGAAAATTCTAAACATATTAGGAGATATTAAAATAATTAATATTTTTAATGGAGTCCCCAATGAGTATTAATGAGTATTAATATGAATCTGTGTTAAAGTGGTCCAAAAGACATGGATCAAGCCAAATCTAATATTAGTCGTTGATTAGAGACTTAATCTCGTCCATTGAATCGTCAATAGGAAAAGTATAAGAGGAGGCTTGAGGGTCACTTGGAGAGTACACTAGATGATCAATGATTCTATTCTCTAGAGTGGGGTTTGCTAAGAGAGATAGAATCAGTGATCGGGAGAGCAATTGAGGGGCATTGAATACAGAGGAACAGAGAAGGTAGATATTGTGTTGGGAGAGCAGCGCAGCAGTCAAGGAGGGTGACACAGAGCCAGCAAGGGCTCATGCATAGGCAACCAAGTGCTGCGCAGAGCACCAGAAGGGCCAACATAGCTGATGCAGAGGCTCCCAAAGCTAACATAGGGCCTCTTAGGGCTGACGCAAGGCCAACATGAGACAGAGAGGGGCTAAAGCAGTCCAAATTGGGCAGACGCTAGGGTTGCAGGAGCAGTTTTGTGCTAAGGAGCTGCCAGAAGGGTTTTCAAGGGTTTCAGCCAGGAGATTTCTCTCAAACTGTGAGGTATAACTGCTAAGGAAATTCTCTGTTGGGTAGGCCAGTTACAGCACCCAGATTTTACTCTGGTATTGCTTAATAAGAAAACCCTCAGATAGTTGCACCGGTTTTCCCGCATTGGGTTTTTCCAGGGACATTGGTCCAAAAATAATGGTGTCATGTGGTGTGTTTGTTCTTGTTTATTTTAGTTGTTGATTTGTAATATGTTGAGCATGTAGTGGTGTTTATTTTTAGTATTACTTTGTAAATAACTTGTTAAAGAAAAATAACAAGTAGGTAGGAATAAATCAGAAAAAGTGCACGAAGGGTTTCTAAACTAAGTAAACTTAGAAACTTCAACAAATAGTGAATCAACCAACTTTGTTTCTTATATTTAATCATTAAATGAGATTATTGTAGAGATCCCATCCATTTATGATGTATTTCATGTTGAAGTTTACATTGAGCATACAAGTATTGTAAATGTTAGTGATCAATGTGGATGATGGTTTGCTTATTGAATAGGCGCTTCCACATCTTTACCACTTGAACCAAGGCATAGAGTTCCTTCTCATAGGTGGCATAGTTGAGCATTGTTCCATGAATTAGATTTGAATCATTCACAAACCAATGTCTCTCCTTTGCATTAACATTGATTCCATAGTATATCCACTAGCATTAGTTTATACCTTGAATGAGTTTTGTGAGTTAGGAAATAGCATGATCGACGCTTGAATTATCCTTGAATGAGTTTTGTGAGTTAGGTAATGGTAGGATCAACACCTAAATAATCTTGTGCTTCAATTATGAGGAGTTTTCTCAGTAAGCCTTGCCCCATTGAAAATGCTTACCACCAATGTTGTCCAAAACTTCCACCAATTATACCCCGTTTTGAAATCTATTTTTGAAGGAGTTTTCTCAGTAAGCCTTGCCCCATTGAAAATGCTTACCACCAATGTTGTCCAAAACTTCCACCAATTATACCCCGTTTTGAAATCTATTTTTGAATATTTACCACGGCCACCAGCTTGGACAATGATTTCAAATGATGCATTAAAGGTAGAAAAATGCATAAATAAGGCACATACACTTGGAGATTAAAAGACATTGAATATATCTCAATATATATGATCAATCCATATATGATCAAAAAGATTGAGAAGACTTCCCAAGTAGGACACAATTTAGTAGCATCCAGGCTTTTCCAGATGCAGATTGTCAAGTGTTTAGTGTCCTGCACTCTGGTTTTCTTTGGCTACGTCTATTTTAACATTCAGACATGTCTCATTCATGTGACTATTCTATTCCTGTTACTCTATTGTCGTTTCAGTGTTGTAATGGTGTGATTGTTGATTTGCAGGTCTGCGTTACTCCGTTTTTAAGCTGGGCGTTCTGTGGTTGAATATGACATTCAAACGGAGTCAGTTCAATTCTACAGTCGGTGTTCCATCTGAGGAGTAATGAAGGCCTTGGCCTAGCCATCGTGGTATTGATGTAACTATGGCGGTTGAGGTCTCAGACACCACCGAGTAATGTGAGGATCCAGAACAAAGGAAGGCATTCGACCAGGTCAGCAGAGGCGTGTATTTGTCGGTAACCATTGGATGGTAAGCGGACATGGGCCGATTACAACATCCAGAAGGAATCTACATCACAGCTTGTGCTTCGTCTGAGAGGCGAAATGCAGATCTTTGTCAAAACCCTTACTTGGAGGTGGGCAACTCAACTGCCAAATGTGGAGCCTGGAGTCGACTCCACACCTGGTGCTGCGTCTGGGGTGGCATGCAGATCTTTGTCAGATGTTTTGAAGTTCATCTGAGAGATGGCATGCAGATCTTTGTCAAAACCCTTACAGGTAAAAGCTATTACTCTGGAAGTGGGAAGCTCGGACACCATTGACAATGTGAAGGCTAAGATCCAGGACAAGGAGGGCATCCCACTTGACCACCAGAGGCTTACAGGTAAATCTGTTACTCTGGAAGTGGGAAGCTCTGACACCATTGACAATGTGAAGGCTAAGATCCAGGACAAGGAGGGCATCCCACCTGACCACCAGAGGCTTACAGCTAAAACTGTTACTCTGGAAGTGGGAAGCTCTGACACCATTGAAAATGTGAAGGCTAAGATCCAGGACAAGGAGGGCATCCCACCTGACCACCAGAGGCTTACAGGTAAAACTGTTACTCTGGAAGTGGGAAGCTCTGACACCATTGACAATGTGAAGACTAAGATCCAGGACAAGGAGGGCATCCCACCTGACCACCAGAGGCTTATATAAGATCCCTGATAAGGGCATCCTACCACAGGCTAATATTTGCTGGTAATCAGCTGGAGAATGGAAGTACTCTGGCTGATTATAGGCTGATTATAAGATTCAGAAGGAGTCGACTCCACATTTAGGGACTCCATCTGAGAGGTGACATGCAGATCTTTATCAATTCCCGCGTGGCAATAGAGCTTTAGATACCTGCAAGGCCAAGATCATGAGTTTCCGTTTTCATGTGCCACTGTAAAATAAAGTTCACGGGCTTTCTCTTTTATGTGCCACCGTGAAACAACTTGTGTTTTAGAGTTAAAGTCTCTGTGCCACTATAAAAATTATTTATGTTTTTGTTTTATGTGCCACTGTAATATCATTTATAGTTAAATTTTGATGCGAAAGGGGAATTCTGTATTATAGATAAATATGATGATCTTGAGATGAGTATTATGAAGTTATTAGGTAATTAGCAGAGTCGTTATTAGATAATATTTTTAAGTGGATATAAATTATCAATTGTATCACATGTTATAAATGAAAGGTTACAGAGTGGTACCAAGAAAAAGTAGTTTAAAAGATAGAAAATGTATTTTTTTTTTTATTTAGTAGTTTTGTGTGAGAAAAAAAAAATTTAATGAGATATTATTTATTTATAATTTATTAAAATTATTAATTAAACTAATTTAATATAATATTAAGGGATTAATTTTTTGAGGGGTAGTTTAATAGGGAATGGTGAAAATAGTGTTATGCACGAGAAGGTTTAATGTTTAAAATAAAGTGTTATATGTAGAAGAAGGTTTGAAGTTAAAATGAAGTGTTATTTGTGAGAATGTTTGAAGTTCAAATGAATTGTTATGTGTGAGAAAATTTGATGTTCAAATCTCTTTATTCAAGTGTACCTACTGAAAAATGTATACTAAATATTTAGAGGTTAAAAGAGCATAGTAAATATTTAGAGGTTATAGCAATAGTAGTTAGAATCTACCACATTTCTAGTACTAGATGAACTTAGTTGCCAATTTCTCTCTATATATATATAATTATTGATTAGCATTTATAATTAAAAATGAGTTGTTCTTTGAAAACACACAACAAAAATATTCATGACTCCATAGATGGCATAGTTGAGCATTGTTCCATGAATTAGATTTGAATCATTCACAAACCAATGTCTCTCCTTTGCATTAACATTGATTCCATAGTATATCCACTAGCATTAGTTTATACCTTGAATGAGTTTTGTGAGTTAGGAAATAGCATGATCAACGCTTGAATTATCCTTGAATGAGTTTCGTGAGTTAGGTAATGGTAGGATCAACACCTAAATAATCTTGTGCTTCAATTATGAGGAGTTTTCTCAGTAAGCCTTGCCCCATTGAAAATGCTTACCACCAATGTTGTCCAAGACTTCCACCAATTATACCCCCGTTTTGAAATCTATTTTTGAATATTTACCACGGCCACCAGCTTGGGCAATGATTTCAAATGATGCATTGAAGGTAGAAAAATGCATAGATAAGATAAGGCACATACACTTGGAGATTAAAAGACATTGAATATATCTCAATAAAAGTACAAGACCATATATGATCAAAAAGATTGAGAAGACTTCCCAAGTAGGACACAATTTAGTAGCATCCTAATAAGGAAAGGTTACATGGAATGGGTAAAGGAAATCAAATTCCTAAGATAAGGGACTTATCTTGGAGAAGGTAAAGTAATAATGTAGACACAGTTTAGTTGCACCCTAATAAGGAAAGGCTACATGGAATGGGTAAAGGAAATCAAATTCCTAAGATAAGGGACTTATCTTAGAGAAGGTAAAGCAATAATTCTTACAAACTCGTTGTTGCACTTTATATGCACATTTTCTTTATAGTAAATGTACAGAACTAGAAATTTTGAGTCATGAGTGCTCGATGAGGATGAAAAGGGCCAAGTCTTACCTTCCATAGAAGATTTGGAAGTAAAGGCACAATCAAAGTTTCCAAAGAACACAAGTCTATAGAGGAGGCTTCAAATGACTAAGGGTCAACACAAACTTTGATAAGTCCAATGAAAGGTTGACTAGAATTAAAGGTCAACATGGTACTCCAAGGAGAACAATGGGGAATTGTTTCCCAATATCACTCAAAAATAAAGCTTTTGGACACCACAAACCTCCCAAAATGGAAATGGATCCACAAAGTATGACTTCATCAATGTTTTTAAGAGAGTTATATTGCCTCTAATGGACTAGTTTGGGCCAAAATTGAGCAAATGAACCAAAATTGTAAATCATTCAATTTAGAACTAAAGTATAATTTTTTGGTCCCAAGCATAAAGGATATAGGCCCTTCACTATTTCTTGACATTATATACATCAACAACATGGTGGCTTGTCTTCACAGAGTTTGTATGAGAAAATTATGTTCTCAACAACAAAATGGTCCAAATATTCCTAGTAAGTCCCAATTTAATAGAGCAATCCTCCCATCCATAGGCTCCTCTGCCAGCGGTCAAAACAAAAGCATAAAAGATAGCAACAAATAGCCAGAGATAGCGGCCATCCAATTTACATATCCATGTTATGCACTGTAATATATCATACCTCATCATTGACTTTTTGGCTTTCTGGGAGTCCCATTTCCAGCACGCTGTGTCCGTGTTGCTGCTGTGTTCACCCTCCATAAGGGCATTGTTCGTCACTGTCTCTGTTTGTAGTGGCCAGATTGAAAAGCAGGGTAATTTTATCTGTTTTGAAAGGAGAAAGAAGCAATGGTGGTGTTGATCTACATAATATTTAATTTTCATTAATAGTTACAATCTGAGAGTATTTTTTTTTCTGAGAGTTCACATTTATTTGTCGTTGAGTTTATTCGTTTATTCCAGAAGGTAATTATTTATTTTGAGTGTTCCAATTTAGCTTAATATGTTATAAACTTAAATTATATTTAATTAATTTTGTTGATTTTTTAAGTTTATGAGTGTCACATGTAGGAGTTGTGTCTTATTGATGCCTATTCATGTTTACATTAAAATATACAACGCTTCACACTTATTAACTTGCATATCCATGTTTAGGAGTCAATATATGCACTTCTTATATATAAATATGATTTAATTTTTTTATTTCTATCAATTTTTATAATATTTGTTTTTAAATTTATTTTATGATCACATAAATGGAAGTTAGATGAGATGTGACATAGTGGACCAACTTTTAATTTGAATAATCTATATGTGAATATGTATACTAAACATTTTATCAATTTTTAGATAGACAATTTTTTTATATATAGCAAGCTTTTAGATCTTTTCAATTCCAAAATTGATGGAATTTATAGAATCAACAATGTTTTTGTTTTTAAAGGCGAAATTTGGGAATGGTATAGTTTTGACTTAATGTGTAATAATTAATTGAAAACTAATTTAAATCATATAAATATCTTAGTTCCTCAAAATTCAAATAAACTATAGATATAAAGAGATATAACTAACATGGTCAAGAGGTGAAAGTTGCCATTTATATATATATATATATATAACTATTTTATTATCATTATTATTAATGATAAAAAGAATGAACATATAAGCTAAACATTTGTACATTTTAAAAAACATATATAAGATTCTTAACCATGGAGATTCACCCTTAAATTACAATACCATGGACAAATACTATGGTTTATCATTGCTACATGCTCAAAAAAAACCATAACTCGTTTAATATGGCACATGTTCATAAGCCATTCTTTTAATTAATAAATTTAATGGAAAGGGAGAACAAGAACAAGACATAACTATTTTAGAAATAAATTGGTCCTTTGATTTGTATATACTATTAAGAATATTGTACGGAGTTAAATATTAAAAATTGCAGTAACAGTATTAATAATTAAACTAAAATTATGAAAGTCCTATTTTAACATAGACATGCCCATCCGCATAAAAATTTATTACCTTCATTGACTAACTTGTTACAAATTGAACTAAAAATAGTTGTAACATGTGGCTTATCATTATTTATCCAAACTGAACTATCATACCTAAAAATGAGATACATATTATGATTAAGATTCACAAAGAAAATTTGTTGCATCAAAAAAATATGAGTAATATATGTTTGATGACAATCAAATAACTATGAATAATAGGTAATATTTACTTTAAATTCCTTTTATGATTATTATTATTATTGTGGATGTAAAAAATGTTAATAATAATCTTACATCTAATTATATATGGTAATAGTAACATTTTAATTTCAACTATTTTTTATCTTTATTTATATAAATATATCCATCATAATATACATTAATCTGTTTTAAAATAATAATAAAATATATATTTTATATTTATTCTATTCAATGTATAAATATAAAATATTTGTGTATTTTATTTTGCATTTCCATTTTTTTTCGACAATAAAATCTATTCATTCATGAAAATATTACGTCATGAGGAGCATAATAGAAAAACACCCTTGGTAATGACAAAAAGACAATGGAAGTACTTGTTCAAAACTCATATACCCAACCCAGAGTGCCCAAAAACACCATAATCATCCAAGCATCATTATGAAACCCACCAATATTGTTACCCAACAAGATTACGTGAAGCCACATCACCTGGCCTAGGGCCAAGTGGTTGTTGGAATGCTTCATGAACATATGCCTCCATGTGTGCCAATCTCCCTTCAAAGTTGTCCAACCTCTTCTGATTGCGCCAAAGGGAGACTAAATTGTCCATCATGTGCCATTGTTTGTGCTACATTTCATTCATGAAAACAATGAACTCATTACAATCATCATGTTTATGTCGTTGCTCCACTATATGCAACCTCTTCTGTTGCTCCACTATATGCAACCTCTTCTGACTGCGCCAAAGGGAGACTAAGTTGTCCATCATGTGCCATTGTTTGTGCTATAGTTCATTCATGAAAGTAATGAACTCATTACAATCATCATGTTTATCTCAGTGTTGCTGCTCCACCATCGTTTTTACCTGATAGAGTTGTGCCTCAAGAACATCAAATTATGGCAGGAGGTTGACCCGACTTGGTGAAGCATCATGCAGTGAATCAAGCACTTCCCCCTCATCTTGTCGTTCCACGCATTGTCCATCCCCTTGCCCACGCAGCTCGGCCCCACAACGGGCTCAACCCCAATGGTGGTGCATCACTACTACGTAAAAGGGGGTTTTAAGACAATATTTAAAATAAAATTTGGGCAAAATGGCTTAATTTGAGACCAAAAAAAAATTGTGCATTGTCTTAAATATTGTCGAGTGAATGTCTTAAATTGTCTTGAAAAATTATCTCTATAAAAACAATATATAACACAAGCATTGTTGACTCTTAGGAGACAATTTCGTTTTTTGTTTCTCCAAAGACCATTGTTGGGATTAATGACATATTGTCTCACTAGAGACTAAAAATATATATTTAAAAAATACAATATCACTTTTGTCTCTTTAAAGCCAATATTAAAAAATGAATCCAAAAAAATCTTTCCATTGAAATAAATCAATATAAAAAACATTTAATTAAAAATAAACTACAAAATCATTGATTAATTCATATTAAGGCACAATGGAATTGAACCACTAAGCTCTTGCTTATAAAGCAAGTTTTTTCTATTGCGCTATACTCACCCTTTCAAAAAAATTGTGAAGAGTTATGGCAATCCTTAAAATTACATATATATTTATTAAAATACAACCATTTATCCACAAATCTTAAGGCTTGGAATTGCATATATATTTTAAAATACAACCATTTTAAACCTCAAGGTTTAAAATGACGGCAGTTTTCATCCATGTTATGCTTTCTTTACAGCGCCACATGACGGTACTCTTTAGCTGGTCAAGTTGGTAAGGAAATATCTATCTGGCGAGTAAAGTTGGTAACTCTTTGGCAAGTGAAAACAAAATCTCTCGCAAGTAAAGTTACACTGATAAGAACAGAACTCTAATTTACACAATTTATATACAAGTCTTTACAATATATGTATATCTATGTCCAAAATGAGGTACATATACATAAGCCATCAAACAAAAACAAAACTGAGCCATTGTTGCGTGGCTACCTAGTAGTACAATAAGTGTCATAGGCCTTATCTCTCGCATGTAAGATTAGACCGATAAGAACAGAACTCTAATGTACACAATCCACATATAAGTCTTTACAATATATGTATATCTATTTCCAAAATGAGGTACATATACATAAGCCATCAAACAAAACTGACATTGTTGCCTGGCTACCTAGTAGTACAATAAGTGCCATAGCCATAGGCCTAACTAGTAAGGCAAAAGAGAAATGAAAAATACATAATTTAACCCTGAGAATACTAAGGTACAAACCATAAGGAATCCCTCGAGTTAATTTTTAATTGAAAACCAGAAGAGACTATAAGCAAGAAAGCCTCTTTAAAGAAAAGAATAAAATGCAACCAAAAGACTATTCTTACCAAAAATGTCATAGGGTTGAATATAAGGGGTGGTTATGCTTCTAAAATCTTGTGCAATGAAACCGTAACTAGTTAGCAGAGAGCAGTTGACACTGTATCAAGAAAATAATGTTCAGAGGGTAATGAAACAAACATTAAAAACCTTAAAAGAAAAAAATCATTTTGAAACCCTTGTCGATGCCCATTTGTTGCCTTTTGTTTAACACTCCATGAGGTTGAAGCTGACACCTATGGTGGTTGCTGCTAGTAGTGTTTCCACCTGAAAGGGATATTGTAAGAATTGGGAAGACCCAAGTTGGAGTTCTATCTAATGCAGTTACTCATGGCCGATCAGTATTGCATTAAATCACATTTATAAATAACTAATTATACGAGAGATGTGTTTGGTCACTCGGGTTTGGGTTTGTATTCTTCTGTTCAATAAAAAGAGAGGGATACAACACTAAGAATATGACATAACCAACAAAGAAAAACTAACTACCTTTCTTCTGTTCAATAAAAAGAGGGATACAAAACTAAGATTATGACATAACCAACAAAGAAAAACAACTTAATTTTTACAAGTTCAATCTATTTATCTTTTTACAATATGCGAATGTATCCAAATGCTAAATATTGATTTCCTCATAATTGCATTAAATCACATTTATAAATCTTATGCAGTTACTCATGGCCAATCAGTATTGCATTAAATCACATTTATAAATAACTAATTATATGAGAGGTGTGTGTTTGGTCAGGTTTGCATTCTTCTGTTCAATAAAAGGAGGGATACAAAACTACGAGTATGACATAATCAAAAAAACTACCTACTTTTTACAAGTTCAATCTATTTATCTTTTACAATATGCTGATGTATCCAAATGCTAAATGTTGATTTCCTGTGTCCAAATGCCAAATGTTGATTTCCAGCTATGAAGATAAAACATTAGTTTTTACAAGTTCAATCTATTTATCTTTTACAATATGCTGATGTATCCAAATGCTAAATGTTGATTTCCTGTGTCCAAATGCCAAATGTTAATTTCCAGCTATGAAGATAAAACATTAGTTTTTGGCTTCAAAGTCTAGAGACAATGCCTCATATGTTAGCATTTCTAACTTTTTAGAGGTTTCTAGCTTTTTAGGGGCTAGAATATCATAACTCTTATAGTCAGGGACTCAGGGACTTTAGAAGGCTATAACTCTCATTGTGGCATTATGTAACTCTTTTTCAAGACTGGACTGGACTTTATAGCGTTGTAACTCTCATTGTGCCATTATCTTATGTAACTCTCATTGTGCCATTATCTTATGTAACTCTTTTTCGAGGCCAATCAGTATGGCATTAAATCAAATTTATCAATCCGTAATGCATTAAATCACATTTATAAATAAGAAGCGCATATATTGACTCCTAAACATGGATAAGCAAGTTAGTAAGTGTGAAGCCTAAACATGGATAGGCAAGTTAGTAAGTGTGAAGCGTTGTATATTTTAGCTATCAATGAAAATTAAATATTGTGTGGATCAGCGCCACCATTGTGTGGAACAGCGCTACCATTGCTTCCTTCTCCCTTTAAAACAGATAAAATTACCCTGCTTTTCAATCAATAATTGCAAGTGTTTCTCAATAATCTTCTTACCATCCCTGCATTCGCCTGCCAAATTGCGAAGATTGAGGATATTGAGATAGTCACAGGCATTCATCACTTGGAGCAGTGCGTTCATATCCATAAAAATCACAAAAATTTCATCCCACTTCTGCACAGATTCCGCCCTCTTTTATCCTCCTCTCCCTCAGACGCCTCCCATACTCGTCCTGCACTTTCTCCTTCTCATTGGACAAGTACTGTGGCTGATATTCAAGTAAGTAATGTGGATGATATTCAGGATCGTAAAGTGCAGGGAATGTGCAAGTACTTTACACATTTATATACCACGCCCAAATTTCCCCCCTCAACAAGAGGGGAGAGTCTGGATTTGACTAACCAGCCTTTCAGAGACTCGTAAATTGAGAAATTCAGCACCGTAATAATCACTGAATATAAAGAAATGAATAAATGACCTAGTCACAGAAAATATTGCACGCTGACTTGCTACCTTGAGGACGACGAGGAACTCTTGCAAAATCACAACGCCTCACTAAGCCTGCCCGAACTGAGCAGTAGCATTGACGCTGTAGTCGAGCTGCCATCGAGCACTGCGGTCATTGCTTCCCTCGTGGCTGAGAATAGTCATTCAATCTTGCAATTCTTTGTCCGCAAAACTTTTTATTCATTTCATCACATTTAACAAAAAGATGAAATCCACATCTTGCAACTCCCATTGATTCAGAAGCTGAAGAAGATTACTGTATTAATGACTAAGAATGTGCCCAATATTCTCTAGTGTGTGAATCGCCGAGAATATGCCCAAAATTGCCATGAAAAATATATAAATTTGATCGAACACCTGCTCTGCCTCTCTGCAAAACTGAATATCTAATTTCGATGTGCCTAAAGATGCAGAAGGACAGAAATTTCGAAATTCATAGCGTGCCCAAATACAAATTCGAAATGGATGAGGCATGATGGATGGAGTTTTGTATCAATATGTGAAATAATGAAGAAAAAAAAGAAACTTAACAGACTTGGTTATACATTTACCAAGACAAGACACTGAATTGAATTGGAATTTGTTATTCAACAATGATTCTCCGCTCATACATTTCATGGGTATTCATTAGTTTTATATCATCGACCTCCGTTACATAATTGACATTTCGGTATAAAACTGTCTAGTTACATTTTACTCAAAATTACTTCGTTGTTAAACTAACAAACTCCACCTTCGACAACAATTTTCCTAATCCTTTGCCCATGCCCATTCATCATCTTTTCTGCAAGCCAAGAGAAGCTAAACACCACCGCAGCTTCTCTACTGTAACTGGCTTTGTGAATATGTTTGCACAATTCTCTCATGTATGGACCTTTTGAAGAGCTACTTTTTCACCATCGATCACATGCCTCAGAAATGATACCTTACATCAATGTGCTTGGTTTTGCTGTGATAGGCAGGGTTTGTAGCCAAGTGAATAGCACTTTGACTGTCACAAAATACATTCACTTTCTCCTACGTTCTTCCAATTTCATCGAGCAGACCCTTTAACCAGATTGCTTCTTTACTGGCATCTGAAGCAGCGATATATTCGGCTTCAGTAGTGGACAATGCAACTGTTTCTTGAAGCTTTGACATCCAACTAATTGCTCCACCTGTAAGAGTAAAGACATAACCTGTAGTAAATCTTCTTTTGTCCAAATCACTTGCATAGTCAGCATCTACATATCCGCAGACTGATCCTTCACTACCATTAAAGACGATGCAATGGTCACTTGTGCCTCTTAGATATCGAAGCACCCATTTCACTGTTTGCCAATGTTCTTTACCTAGATTTGCCATGAACCTACTGACAACTCCAACTGCATGTGAAATGTCAAGTCTTGTAGATACCATCGCATACATTAAGTTGCCTACAGCATTTGCATATGGTACACGAGACATATACTGTTTTTCTTCATCAGCTCTAGGACTCAAAACCGAAGAAAACTTAAAATAGGAAGCTAGTGGAACATTAACAGGTTTCATATTGTTCATAGAGAACTTTTCAAGTACTTTCTCCACATACTTATGCTGTGATAACCAAAGCTTACCATTTTTTTTATCTCTGTGTATCTCCATGCCCAAGATATGTTTTGCTGCTCCAAGATCCTTCATATCAAACATCCTAGAGAGTTGAGCCTTTAACCTGTTGATCTCTTCCATGTTTTTGCTTGCAATGAGCATATCGTCAACATACAAAGCTAAGATAATGAATATGCCATTGAAACTTTTGAAGTATACAGAATGATTATACTCACTTCTTACAAAGTTCTGGCTCACCATGAAGGAATCAAACTTCTTGTACCATTGTCTGAGAGACTGCCTCAGACCATACAATGATTCCCTGAGCTTGCAAACTAATATTCTGCTGCGACCTTGTACAAAACCTTCTGGTTGTTCCATATATATCTCTTCGTTCAAATCCCCATGTAGAAAAGTTGTTTTAACATCTAACTGTTCTAACTCAAGATTAAGCAACGCAGTTAGTGCCAACACAGTACAAATAAAAACAAGTTTTACAAATGGAGAAAAAATCTCATGAAAGTCTATACCTTCAACCCGAGAATACCCTTTTGTTACCAGTCTCGCCTTATACCTTTCGATACTTCCATCAACTTCTTGTTTCAGCTTGAAGACCCATTTGCATCCAACAACACTTCTCCCTTCAGGAAGCTCTTCAAGATCCCAGGTATTGTTCTTGGCTAAGGAGTCCATTTCTTCTTCCATAGCCGCTTTCCATTTTTCGCTATCTGTATCATCTACTGCTTCTTAATAACAAGAAGGTTCCCCATCTTCAGTAATCAAAGCAAAAAATGAAGCAGAATCTTCATACCTTTTGGGAATTTTTCTTTCCCTTGTAAACCTTCTTAAAGCGACTGGTTGTTGAACTGGTTCAGAAGCTTCAACGGCTTCCTTTGTGTCTTCAACACCTTTTTCTCCAGAAGTCTCTCCTTCCTTTCGACTATCACTGAAAAGTCTAGCCTCCAACTAAACTCGTTGATTTAGCGACACCTGTTCCTGTTCAATTCTTTCAACAATTGATTTTGAAAGAGAGGATTCATCAAATGTTACATCTTTACTAATGACTATTTTCCGCAATGTAGGATCCCACAACCTATATCCTTTCACTGCACAGTCATACCCAACAAAGACATAACATTTCGACTTTGGATCTAATTTTCCTCAAACGTGAATAGTCACAAGAATGCCTGTCCAAACTTCTTCAGGAATTTTACAATCAATTGCTACTGAAAGTGATCTGTTAACTAAATAACAAGCAATAGATACTGCTTCTGCCCACAACTCCTTTTGCAAGTTAGAATTGTTGATCATGCTTCTGGCTCTTTCCATAAGAGTCTGATTCATACGCTCAGCAACACCATTTTGCTGAGGAGTATAAACAGCATTTTTGTGTCTAACAATTCCCTCATCCTTATAGTATTGTTCAAATTCAACTGAAGTGAACTCACCACCATTGTCAGTGCTTAAACATTTAATAGATTTGCCTGTTCTTTTCTCTACCATTACTTTAAATTGTTTAAAGACATTTAATACATCAACTTTCCTTTTTAGCATATAGACCCAAACTTTATGGGAGTAATCATCAATAAACGTTAAAAAATACAGTGCACCTCCATATGACACAACAGGGGATGGCCCCCACAGATCAGAATGAATATAGTCTAAAACATCTTTACTATTATGATTTTCAACTTTAAATCTATGTTTACACTGTTTTCCATACACAATGTTTACAGAAATCTAACTTCAAGGATTTCAGACCGGGAAGAGATTTACGTTTCATCAGTATCTGAAGACCTTTCTCGCTCATATGACCCAATCGCTGATGCCATAGATGAGTACCTGCTTCTTCCTTTCTGACGCAACCACTGCTTCACTGATCTGAGTACTTCCTTTTAACCTGTAAAGATTTTCGACCTTTTCTGCCTTCATAACCACAAGGGCTCCTTTAAAGACTTTCAAGGCACCAACCTAACCTGTAAACTTATAACCATCCGAATCCAACACTCCCAAAGAAATCAAATTTTTCTTCAAATCAAGTACATGTCTAACACTAGTTAATGTTCTAATTGTGTTATCATACATCTTAATCCCGATATCTCCCATCCCAACAGTCTAACATGACACATTGTTACCCATAAACACAGAACTACCGTTTACATTTTCATACAAGATAAACCAATTTCTATGTGGGCACATGTAATGCGAAGCACCAGAGTCTAACAGCCAGCTATCTAAACCCTGAGAGACATTACATTCAGGTGAAGTTTCATCTATCATACATAATTCTTCAGCAGATAAAACTTCGTCTATCATACCGGAATCGACCTGATTCACTTCGTTCTTCGGGTTTTCAAATTCTTTTCGTTTCCAACAGTCCTTCTTCAAGTGTCCAATTTTATTGCAGTTCCAACATTTTGCCTTACACTTCCTTCCCTTCGATTTCGATCTGGAAGACCCCCTTGGTTTTTCTCCTCTTTCCTTTGAGCGTCCTCTAGCTACCATGGCTTCTGATGCAGCTATTTCAGTGCTGGATTTCCTTCATGCTTCTTCAGACAGGAGAGCTCCCACGACTGATTCAAACTTCAAAGAATCAGCAGTGCTCACGCTGATTGAAGTTACGAAGTGATCCCATGATTCAGGCAAAGAACACAGCAAGGTTATGGCTTTATCTTCTCCCTGTATTTTAACTTCCATATCTGTTAATTGACATATTAGCGTGTTAAAAACATTCAAATGTTCTGCAACGTTTGAACCTTCTTTCATTCGAAAACTGTATAACTGTCTTTTCAGATAAATTATGTTGGTTGATGACTGTCATATAGAGTTTTTCAAGTTTTTCCCACAATCCTGACGTTGTAGTCTCTTCAACAATGTTGAAGAGAATTTCATCCGCTAAGCATAACCGGATGGTACTGAGAGCTCGGGCATCCAAGTCCTCCCAGTTTAAAGTAGTCATAGTAGCAGGTTTCTTAGTTACCTCATCCAATGCCTTGTGCAACCCTTGTTGCACAAGCAAATCCCTAACTTCATTTTCCAAAGAGCAAAATTGCTCTTTCCGGTGAATTTCTCCACCTCGAATTTGCATTCGACATCTTAGCCATTTTATTCTTCTCCTAGGGTTTCAGTGTTTTCAACAAAGGTTTATATTTCTTTATTTTCCAATGAAAGTTTTTCCTTCAATTAAAGTGTATATTTCCTTATTTCTCCAAAAAAAAAAAAATCAATTTAAATAAAAAAACCCTTAAAAAAAACTTATTTTATCATTTCCTTCCATAAAAAGAAATCTGAACTTCTTTTATTCTTTCCTTCAATAAAAAGAAATCTAAACTTCTTTTATCCTTTCCTTCAATAAAAAGAAATCTGTCTTCTTTTCCTTCAATTTCACACATTCACCCCTTTATTTAAAAAAATTCTGAAACAATTGCTGAATATTTTTTTCAGGGAAAAACCTTTGTTTTTTTTTATTCAAAGAAAAAACCTTTAACAAGCCCAGAATTTATTTAGCATCGTTGGAAAAAAAATAATACCCAGTCTTTCACGCAGCTTTGACCAGCACCTGCTCTTCGAGTTGGCTCTGGCTTCTTCAATACACAGGAAAAAAAATACAGCACGCAGCGTCTCAGCAATCAGGCAAATTCACCCGCGTTTTCTTCTGGGCAGCAGTTCCTCGATCTCTGGTACGCAACAGCGCCGCAGACAGAAAATACACTGCACAACAACAGCGTCCCTCATGCAGATTGCTTAACACACAGATCAGCGCTTGCCTTTACGCAGAAGGCTGGACAGCACCGATTTCCTTCACACACGCAGGCTCGGTTCCTTGCTGGACAACAGCGTTTACCTTCACGCAGGCTCGGTTCCTTGCTGGACAACAGCGTTTACCTTCACACAGGCTCGGTTCCTCGCTGGACAACAGCGTTTACCTTCACATATGCAGATTCTGCCCGCCTTCACGCAGAAAAGAAGTCGTTCACTCGCAGGTAGCAACACAGGGACAGCGCTTCCTTCACGCAGCAAAGAAAAACTCCACAGCGCAACTGCTCCAACCGCTCAGCCCTCGGATCTCAACGCTCTGACACCAATTGTTGTATCAATATGTGAAATAATGAAGAAAAAGAAACTTAACAGAGTCGGTTATACATTTATCAAGACAAGAAACTGAATTGGATTGGAATTTGTTATTCAACAATGATTCTCCACTCATACATTTTATGGGCATTCATTAGTTTTATATCATCAACCTCTGTTACATAACTGACATTTTGATATAAAACTGTCTAGCTACATTTTACCCAAAATTACTAATTCGTTGTCAAACTAACAACAGCGAATGGATGGCACCGATGGTTCATGGCACCGATGGTAACCCCAGAACACTGGTTGGAGCAAGAGAAGGATATACTTAGGGAACCCATGAAACACAGATTCATCACTCCAAATCAACAAAATGATTTTCGCTTAGGCTGGAACATTGAAGTTCAGTCTTTAAATGAAAGTGTAGCGCCTAATGACTCGGGATAAGGAAAATTGAATCTTAAATGAAAATACATGGACGAAATTCTGTAGCAGTGTATTGGATCCTGTCAGATACTCTTGGAGCTCTGAAATGGAAACTCCCGTCGGATTGAGAGAAAGATTTAAGACATTAAATGCAGCTTCATCATTCCAAGTTAAAAATATAACTGCTTTAAATGCCAGAACCTGAATCTCAAAGAGTCTTTTCAATGAAGAAAGAATAGCTTTAGATCCTTGGTGAGTTTGATCCACCAATCCCCACTTCGCAAAAATAAGAGAAATTGCCCTCCCTACCTTGGCGGGCAAATGGATAGATGCGTTTTCATGGCGCTAGCAGCAAAGAAGATCCTGGCCTCAGAAAATTGAAAAAGTGAGGCCTAGGTGACCCTGGTGTGTCGTGGATGTCTACTGCAAAGAAAAGCAGTGTCCGTATCATTTTTAAATGTCCTGCATCTCTAGAAGTATGGTTAAGCTGCGTTGACAGAATCAAAATAATCAAAATAATCCATCTCATCCTGTATATCAACAAAAATCCCAAGGTAGCCAAAGTACTAGGAGTTCAAATATCTCAAGCCTGTCTGACGCATTACAGTTTATCTCATTCTTTGGGCACTGTGGTTAGCTAGAAATAAGAGGCTCTTTAATTCAAATATCTTTAATCCAGATCAAAGCTCACAGGAATAGGGAGGTCTATTATGAATCCGACAACCAGCCAATCCTCTCAGAAATCCCTTCTTTCCTCTCCCACGAGTCAAATATCCTTCCCAAGCTCAAAGTCGCAGCTCACCATGACAGGACAAAGCTTAGGGGACTAGAATGGGCAAAAAACCACCGTGGATTCTACCGAGATCAGAGAGTCGTAAGCTCAACTTCATCAGAATGCCAAATAAGCATGTACAGGAAGGATAATTTTAAACGAAGGACATCACATTTATTTATTTAGAATATACTGGAGTATCCTCGAACATTGAGGGAGGATGCTTGCTCCGATCGACGGCATGGAAGTACATTGGAGAATATCATCAAATAATAAGAGGGAGATGCTTGCTCCGACCGAACGCATGGTTAGGAATATTCCAAAACCTCCATTAACTTGAAATTGAAGGCTGTGCGAAAGTAATAATCGACATCACCTACACAAATTCCATGGATTGTTTCATCGAGGATAAAACGCTAAATGGGCTCCAGTCATTGAAGGACCTTAACTTCTCATCCCACAAAGAATAATTTTAAACGAAGGACGTCAAATTTATTTATTTAGAATATACTGTAGTATTCTCGAACAATGAGGGAGAATGCTTGCCCAGATCGACGGCATGGAAATACATTGGAGAATATCATCAAACAATAAGAGGGAGATGCTTGCTCTGACCGAACGCATAGTTAGGAATATTCCAAAACCAACATTGACTTGAAATTGAAGGCTGTGCAAAAGTAATAAGCGACATCATCTACAGAGATTCCATGGATTGTTTCATCGAGGATAAAACGCTAAATGGGCTCCAGAGTCATTGAAGGACCTTAACTTCTCATCCCACACAAAGAGATCAGGTATCATCAACAGCTAAGCATATTCAATAAACCTCCATTGAGTTGAAATTGAAGGCTGGCCGAGATTAATAATCAACATTATCTACAGAGATGCATGGAATGGTTCATCAGTTCATCAAGGATAAAACGCTTAATGGGCTCAAGTTACTAAAAGACCTGAACTTCTCATTCCACACAAAAATATCAGGGGTCATGTCGATCAATTGGTTTGCAAACCAAGTCATGGGGAGGCAACAAAGTTCAGTTCAATTTGAATTAACCTGCCAACTGAAAGAAGAGAGAGGGCAATAAAGTTTAGTTCAAGTTGAACTAACCTGCCAACTGAAAGAAGAGAGAGGGCAATAAAGTTTAGTTCAAGTTGAACTAACCTGCCAACTGAAAGAAGAGAGGGAACTACAAATTACAGGTCATCAGGTCCCATCCATCAATAGATGTCTATTGCACTGGGCTAGATGAGATATGGCTTGCCATTATTCTTCCCCAGCATGGTGGCAAAAGAATGTACACGCAAATAAGATAGAAACCTCCCATTTTACTCCCCCTGGAGGTCGAGGGCAAGAATCACAGGCATCCTCAACTAATCAATTACATGCTTGTCTCCGGAGAATACAATGGACATCTGCTTATAGCGGGGATAAAATAACTGAACTCGGCACAGGATATGTGGGCAGAAAATGGAATTGAAAAGGAGCAAATACGATAAATACACGCTTAAATCTGTCAGTGGACCATGGAGTCGACAGCGTGATACTGAAACATATGCAAGGGGGTATCAATCTAGTCAAAGCAACACTCTTTCCTCAAGTCGGAGGTCAAGGCTCGAGAGTTGGGAGAGGTCAGTGGAAATAAATCACACAGCTCCAATCTCCCTTCCCTGGTTTTTCCTACGTTGAGGGATCTTCTCACTCAAACTGTATGTTTATAAACCTCGTTGGAGAACCATGGAAGTCATCTGTAGATAAAGTTATGATGTTTGGTTCTCTTTTGGCATGTAGGTTGGTTCGCTGTAAGAGGATTATCGATAACATGGCTTTGTTATCGATTCCACTTCCACACATCGTAGATCAAATCCAATTCAAGATCAAGGCACGATAAAAATAGTAAAAAGCCATTAAGCAGAGCAAACCAGAGCAAATCATCTGTGTGCTTTTGAAGGCATAACTGGAGTCCTGGCCAATGCCGAACTAAATGTTCTTCTCTCTGTGCTTCCTCCCCTCTCTCGCCACTCACCAAATGTAATCAGAAACACCACTAAACAACTTGTAATTTATACGCTACCTAAAATTACCAACACCATCAACTTGAGAAGCAATCTATTACACCGTTGTAGGAAGAGCACACCACGCCTGATGACATCAAAACCATAAAACTCGCTTTGCTCGAACATCCTAACCAAATCGATGGAGGTACATGACGTTGTTTCCTAGGTCGACCTTGTACCCACTACGTTATTTTCCCAAATATAATCCTGGTTAACAACCTTTTTCTATTTTGAAAACGTGATTCACAACAACCCAAAACAAGACTTGAAAAGACAAAGCATGGTGACTCCATTACAAACTATTACCCATACAAACATAAGGTAAAACATTTCTACTTCTATCATCAATCCTTACATATGTTCATTTCAGGCTTTACCTTTGTGACGGAAATCCCTTTCCCTTCACGTGAGAAGGGAACTAAAAACTACTATGGGAATAAAGAGAGAAATATTTGCTTCTTGTAAATGTTAATTTTGAGTACCCCTTCAGATGAAAGTTATAATAATTTTAACACACCGCTGGAAATTATGTATCCTAATTTTGTCTGCAGAACTAAAAACTACTATGAGAATAAAGAGAAAAATATTTGCTTGTTGTAAATGTTAATTTTGAGTGCCCCTTCAGATGAAAGTTTTAATAATTTTAACACTTACGCTGAAAATTATGTTGCTAATTTTGTCTGCAACATACTATGACGAAGCAATATACATAATTTGATAAAGTTGATTGTATCTACCATAGTGGAGGAATGATGCATTGAATCAAGTTTAATCGTCATATTAGATTTGATAAAACTACAATGGCAAGAGAGATTGAGCTCACATAATGTGATAGTAGAGTTACAGTTTTCCACATTATAGTGACTTCGGCACTGCAATATTCATTAGATATTCCTATGAACATGTTAAATACCTATGCAATTAATGAAACGAGCTGCGATACCATAAACTTTTCCAACACAAGAGACAACATAACTAACCAGTTATTATTATCAAAGACACTAGTTCCCATCGAACTATAAAGTCACCGTCGCATTATTGAGCACATTTCTTCCGAACATTTCTCAACTGTCCAAAAATGGCAATTACCAGCACATCTGCTCTTCAGAGCAAATTTAATTCCAAAGACTTATGTTGATCAATACATTTTGCACATTCCATTTTTATAATGTCATCAACTATTCAACTGACACCGGCTACCTTTTGATGAGAAAATGGTCACACCTCACAGCCTTGTCATACTATAGGATAATGCCGTCCAATTAAAAGAACGTAACATGGTCATCTGCTGTACATATTTACTCTACATATGTGCATATGTTCAAGGAAACCTGCTTTCAGTTCTTTGGTCCCGTATTAATGCAATCGAACGAATAAGCAGCAAGCCAGGTTTGGCTTTCTAAATCACCAGTCAGGCAACACTTCATATTAGAGAATCTAGATAAAAATATGCATGCCGTCTGTTATACCCAAGCATGCTGCCATATGTTCGATCAGCAACTCCAATAAAAAGTGACTCAGCGTCTGGACTGAATGATATTCCAGCTATCTCCCCAAAGAAATCAATTTCCTGGCTCTTATTATAGTTATCCGTTGTATCATATATATGGACAAAATCAGCTGGCTCGGCCATGGCCATAAATTGCCCATCTGATGAGAACCTTATAGAACGTATGGCACCTAAGTGGCCCTTGAGAATTTCAAGAGAGGTTTTAGTGTTTCTAACATCCCACAACCTGCATGTGGAGTCTTGGTTCCCAGTAGCAAATACTCGACCATCTGGGTGCCATGCAGAAGCAAAGGAGTAATCTGAATGGCCTTCAAGAGTTGCGACAGTCTGTAAAACGCGGCATACAATCAGAACAAATATTTGCATTTTGTACAGATAGCACCTTGTAAATAGAGTTAAAATTTGGTTAAATTTTGAACTTGCTAGGTGTGAATTCATTGTTGAACATGGAGCAAAACACCATGTACCCCACTAGAATTTCCCAAAAAGTTTTACATACCCTTCCTGTTTCACAGTCTGAAAGCAAACCCTGGGCATTGTCCCCAACAACAACAAGCAACTTTTTATCTGGACTGATTGAAGTATGCTGCAAATCATACATAGTGTAGCAAAGTGTGAGAAACAACAAAATAAAAAGGCATTCAGGTAATTTCACTTTCAAATTAAAACAAACAGACAATAAAAGTGCCGTGAAATCACTTGGTACTTACATTAACAGGCCAACGGAATGAGAAGTGCCTAATCAATGCAAAACTCTGTGTGTCAAATACTCGAACACCACGGTCATTACTTGATGTCATGAAATGGGTTGCTCCACTGTACAGCACAAATCCATGATATATATGGAGATTAGTCAGAATGTAGCATAACAGCTACAGAAAATAAGTCTGCAAAAGGAAATATCAATAGATTTTGTGCAGCTTTGGAAAATGGAAATACTGAAAATCAATTAAAATCCAAATACAAAAATAATTGCTACTCCAAATCTACCTAGAACTGTGGTAGATCTCCACTGCATTCGTGATACTATTATCGTCATAAGTTAACATTGAACAATAACTCACATCAGATCGGTCCAAAAACTGCACCACAAAAGAGTGTGTATTGTACCATAAACAAAGATGTTCAAAGCAAAACAACATCATAGATGAAACTTTGGGAGCAAATATTATAATCTAACCTTACAAATAAGCTCTCCCTGGAATCCACCTGCAACTAGTAAATTATCCTTCACAGCCATGGTGCTAATCTGGACCCGTGAGAGACCATGCTCTAAGGTTCCTGGATAGACCTGTGTTTTGGCAGGCACAAATCAGTAGTAAGGCAGCAAACTCTGTAACATTGAACCAATGAAAATGACAATGGCCCACCATGTATTACTATGATGAACATTGACTGTAACTACAAAAGGACATAAGCATTTACAAATATCATTTTTTGACACCTAATGTAAGCACTATGGACAAGATCATTCTGGAGAGCTTAAAGAGTACCTCCGATGGTACAATCGCACCAGCAACATTAAGAAATTCAGTTTCTTTACGAGATATTGTAGACCAATGTTTAACGGAATAATTTGATAAAAGATACACATCGTGATTCGATGTTGCCCAAACCAAATTCCTCAGCTGCAACATTCCACAGTATATTACTATATTATAATTAGACTACAAGAGCTTCTAATAGACATTATTCATAATAAATAATCATTTGAGTCCAATAAATTATTACACATAAGGTCATTCATACATAAGACATAACTATTAACATTATAGCATTCAGAAAATTTGTCGCCAGCCTCCCAACATTCATATCTACATCTGGGATTGAGAGTATAAATCACCTGAAAGTGTACAATTGTTGGCTTCACTGCTCTTGTATTGTAGCAGAATTCATAGAAATTGCCTCCTCTCCTAGTTTTTTTACACACCTACACATGGAAGTAAATTACAATGATGTAGTCAAAAGAATCAATTTAACCCATGATAACTTAATCAAAAGTGACCGGAAAACGCAGCCAGTTAATATCAGAATGTGGGTGTGCCAAGTTCACGACTAAATGCAAAAGATGAAGAGATACAAATGAAAGTATAATGTGCTAAAACAAAGGAAAAAGTATATGAGAAACTGTTTGACTTTAAATGCAAAAACAGCATTTTTCCAACTTCAGGACTCTCCCCACCTTAAATAATTCCTCACGAATTTGCGGCAGATTCTCATAATTTTTGTACTGCTCTAACCGAGTTTCTCTATATTTCTCCCTTGTAAAGTTCAGCCTATCCCAGGGTATTCCTTGGATATCTTTCCCTCTTCTGGCTTCCGCTGCAGATGTGTCAGTTGGTCTAGTTATCTGCCCAACAGGGAACTACATATGAAGTGTGCCATGTGAAAAAAATATCAAATTAAAAGCAGAGGAAAACCCGACAATTGGAGCAAGAATATCAAATTGATCACTCGCTTTATTACTTATCATAGTAATGCATAAGAAGAAAAGTCAAGCAAAATACCAAATTGATTGGTCGCATTATTGCTAGAGCAAATATACAACATTTATGATGATAAACATTATAGATATTTCCAATCAAAGCCAGACTTATTACAAGGATAAATGCAAAGGAGTTGCCAAACAAATCAGAAATTTTTTTTGTTTTTCAACCACATGGTGAATCGGTAACTGCCTGTCGTCCTAATCTATGGGAGACCCAGGATCAATCCTTGTAGCTGCCACTATAACACCAAGAGTACATCCAACTACCTGCAAGTCGATATACTAAGATCCTATGGTTTTAGCAAAAAGCGAAACTCTCGTACCGCCAAGTCGGGGGTCAAGTCGGGGGTGGGGAATCTGCTTCTCGAGCATCCACCACAGCAGGCCAATGTACTCAATGAGATTTGAATTATGGTCTCCCAGGCTTCACCCAAGTAGACTTACTGTCAAACCACACAAATTATTACTCAACAAAGATTAAGGAAATTAAGGGATAAAGGGTTACTCACTGCCTCATAATCATCGTCTGACTCTGAATCTGCATCACCTCTACCTCGGTTGCCATACTCATCTTCTAAATCTTCATCATAATCAGCCATTTCATAATCATCCGCTGCATACTCATAATCATCTGGCTGATACTGGGCCATGTCCCTTTGGCGTATTCAAATCTCTACAATATAACAGTCAATGTTCATTCATAGGAGCAAACAAACAACTAACTTATCTGCAGAGATATAAAACCATAATGAAAATATTTGCGCCTATATTTTAAAATAAAAATAAATTGAATGTTTACAGCATAAACGCAATTAACAATCAAAAGATACCCAACTCATCAAGTGAAACAAGCAATTTTTTGCCAACCTCCATGAGTCCATTGGCTCCGAATGCTACACAATCAGAAGCCCAACTTGGCAACTTCTCAAGGCATGCAGGTGTTAGCTCACAGTACTACCATAAGTACAATCTGACAATAGCTATGCAGGATCTCTCTTTAATTTGCTGAATTTAAATTCCCCAACTAACCCTGATAACTGAGGGCTAAAATAAGGTACTAAAGAGGCTAGTGCTCATCCATCTGGTCGTAAATCAAGCGAGAATTTTAAGATGGGTCTCAAACTGCTCACAACTCCTTATCAAAAGTGGAATTCTTGGAAAATTTGGCTTAGTAAGAATTTCAAAGAGCCTGTTCTACTCCTGAAAAAAAAGCACTTTGTACTTGAACAACTCTTATCAAGAGTTGAGTTATCGAAAAATTTGGCAGCCGTGAGCCAACCCTCCACTCATTGCCTCAATCCACTCTGCATTACTTCTGTTTCAGGTCGAATACAGACCTGACTAGCCTGTCAATAATACAATGGACAGGATCCATATATGATATGACACCCCTCTATTCAATTATCGAAGCTTCTACCCATAATGAAATGCATAGACCTCCCACCTCTCCAACCTGCCCCTGAGCGAATGAGTGGGTAAGGAATATAAACAAGAACATTCCATCTACATAGTGAAAAGAGTGCACAAGTGAAAGAGAGCAGAGAACAAAGAAAAAAAAACAGTAACAGAATAAGACATGAGGAATGCTGGAACCGTACATCACATTCAACAGTTCAAGCCTTTAAATGGATTGGGATTAGACCTATGGGCTGGAACCACCGGGTCTATAACATAAAGACAAGAACTATGATATTTTATTGACTAGTGTGCTCTGGGTGGCTAGTAGATTGGACAGTGGCCAGTTGTAGGTGAGAAGGATTAATTACAAGTGGAAGGTACAATATTAGAACAACTAATCTACTCAGAGTTCCAATATCATCACATGATGCCCTGCATGAACAGTTTCAATAGGCGAGGTCTTTTTACTTTGCAGGCTTAGCTGTAGAGGCTGTCTTCATGGCCCCCTTTTTGAATTAAAGGCATGAAGGATCTCGTCTATTATTAAAAATACAGAAGCATTTTTTCTTAAAGGAAACTATAAGAATTGAAATAAGAATAAAGAAAGAAATAAACATAACAAATTAAATGAATATAATAAAGACAAACAAACAAAAAATCTTAAAACCTCTTTACCACATTTAACATAATTCAAATTCAATCGAGGCTATTACCAATAATTGTGAGGTTTCTACCCGTTATTCACAGTGATTCTGTTCCAATTATAAAGAGAAGAACCCAATCCGTTCTGCAAAAAACATACAATCAATCATGCATAAGGTGACACATTTCCTAAACATAATAAAGGTAGAGTTACCCCTACCCTTAACATAGCAAGGGGAAAGCTATGAGACTGGATCCGACTATTCTGACCAATGGCCAGGATATGAACAAAATATATGTTGGATCAATATAAAGGACCTGGCATATGCCACTAATTCACAATATAGTATCTTTCCCCATCTCTATGGTACTGATCAATTTTAAAAAATCACAAAAACCCCACTCCATCCATGAATTTATAAAATGACCGACATTGCTAACAGCACCCTGGTTCAACCAAAAAACGACAATAAACGGTAATATGTCCAGCCACATGCAAAGGTTCAAGACCACCAGACGCGTGAATTAGCAGCTGCGGTCAGGGCAGCTCCTTGTGATTTTGACAGAAAATCACCCCACAGTCGCGGCAGCTTAGCCACACGAAAGTGGAGGGTTGTTTCGCCCGTGCAAACAAACAGTTTGTAGCCCCTGGCCACTTTCAGGCATTATTGAAATAAAATAGAATCAGTGCCCTATTTTTCATTTCAATACCTCATTAAAAAGACCAAAAGACCATACTCCTCTTACAGTCAATTAACACTTATCAGAGAGCCGCTTCGCCAATTACAACATCAAAAGGAACAATAGCTACCCTTAGAAGCATTTCCACCAGATCAAAACCCTACCACTCCTGAACAACAAGCAAAAAAAACCCTACTACTGCCATTATTCACGCCAAACCCCAATCTAAGGGACCCCATGAACTTTCATAAATTATTTAAACGGGTAAAGAACAATAGAAGCCCATTTCATCTAATTGCATTCGCTAAAAAACGGTTTCAAAAAATACCTTTATTTGCACCTATACACCAATTAAACGGTTGAACCAGATACACATACACACATTTTTGGATGGAAAATTGTAACGGGTTTTAGCGTTCTACCTCTGTTGAGAATATACTTCACCGGACGTACTTAATGTCCAGGCCTCTCACTGTGCACAATCTTAAACACCCGCCTGGAAAGAAATATATACACTATATATATCCAGAAGCCCTGTGAATTCCCTTCAGACCCACCGACACCAACCACCCTCTCTAATACAGGAATGGAAACCCCGGTGTGAGATCTTCTGCTTAGATACGCTTCCCCGATCAGTTCACCGATTGCCCTTCGAACACCCTTCTCATATATATAGTATCTATACACGTATAGAATGCGATATGTATGCATTAAATACTTATCAGTAATATTCACATTAAATAATTACCAATAACAGAAATATTATAACATAGGATGTTCTATTGTTTTGCTGGCAATTTATTATAGCCTAAGCTGTAAATTTTGTTCGGAAAACAATGGGAATTTCGAGGAAATTTTATTTATAAAAAAATTTATTTCAGTATTAAATTTATTTTCACTATTAAAAAAATAAAATCCAAAATATTTTTTAAGTCAAATTTTAATTTAATTAAATTTTAAAAGAGTTTTCTTAATGTGATTTTTTTAATTTTGTTGAGATGAAATTTTAATTAGTGTTATTTACACTGGTTTTTTTATTCTATATGGATTCAACACCCTAGTATCTTGAAAAAAATTTAGAGCATTTCCATTGCCTAAAATTTACTTATTAAATTTACGATTCAATAAATTCCTGCTAAATTTTAGAAAAATTAAACCAAAAATACCCAAAAAAAACTTATTAAAAATAACCAAAATTTTCAATAAACAATGTCTTAATAAATTAAATTAATTTAATATTTACAATATAATTAAATATTTTAATGAAAAAAATGAAGAAAGGCAAATACTTTTGGGAAAGCGAAAATCCCAAGCATTAAATCAAACTATTTCTCTAATATTTTATTTTTTAAGTTTATAAAATTTTAAGGGTCAATAAATTTATTATTTCTTTTTAATATATATATATTTTTATTATTATATACTAATATTTTAGATTTTGGTTTAAATATTTCATATTTTTAAAAAACAAATTTAGTTATTAAAGTATTTGATAATGCTTATGAATTTAAAATGTAATATAAAGAATGTAAAGTAGTGTTTTAACTCACAGTATATTATAGTAGGATTTCGAACACGTGAACTTGTATATATTTTAATTTATTTGTTTTTAAATATAAAAAATTTTAATGTTATAATAGTTTGAAAGTTAGTTTAATTGGTTTAAAGATAGATGTGAAGTTTTTTATATTATGGTTAGTTATTTTAGATTATAGTTTTAATTTTTTAGGTGATGGGCAATAATTAGGATAAATAATTTATTTAATTTATAAAATGTGGAAAAGTATTTTAGAAATTCTTTTGCTTTTATTTTAACTAAAATAATAATAATGGTGTTCTAATATTTTAATTCATTAAATTTAAGTTTGTTAGGTTCAAAAACTTATATATGATTTATAAGCAAAATAGTTTTTTCACACGAATTCACCAAAATCTGGCAATACAATTTCAAGATTTTTGTTGTTTAAAATGTATTTTTGAATTATGTAGATTGAACAATTTAAACTCAAGTTAATTTAAACTCAAGTTTTAAAAAATATCATTCCAATATTGATTAAAACCAACCAGAAAAAATGGAGTGAAAAAGATCATTTCGTTTATAAGTTAGACTACACATGAAAAAGGTCATTTCCTCTATAAGTTAGACTATGTCGTCGACAATTAATTCAAAAATAAAAATAAAAACAATAATTGTATGGTAATCTTATCCTTTTTTAATGTCATTCCCACATTTTTGAGAGCTTGGGAATGGGAACAAAACATTATGAATATGTTGGAAACAATTGCTAAAAAAAAGTAGTAGTTTAGTGAATGTTCTAATATTATTAAGATGGGAGTCTTATAACTAGTTTTTAATACTAACTTAGATCCTTCTTAATTTGGGATCTACCAAGGGTATAGAGGGATCAAATCTATTTTCACTATAAAAGAGGTTTGCATCTTAAGAGATGAAGTTGGGTAGATTTGGAGTTAAGATGAATCTAGGCTTATTTAATTAGTAATTAAATTTTATTTTTTAATTTTATTTTTTGTTTTATGTAATTCTACAGAGTTAAAATGTTTTATTGATAATTATTATTACTAAAGGTGCAAAGGTACATCGAAGGAATAAAAAAATTGGGAATTGTCAATTAGCAACATCAGTGAATGTTGGAACTACAATAGTAGGTTATCTTATGGCTTCAATGTGTTACATGGAAGTTGTATTCACCTTATCTTCATCATGTGGCTCCACTCACTGGATGACTCTAAATATCAGTGCCAACCATGTCAAATTTTTTGAAAGAGAACATCCTTTCTTTGATTTTTTTACCAAATTTAGGCATAACTCAGACTTACCACTTATCAAGATCCACTGCCATAGGTTCTGGACTAAACCAAATATTGGCACACCCAACCAGCTTTGCAAGTTCCTCCCCTTTCCAGTTGTCAACACATCAACTACACTGAAAAGTAATGGAAGAATTGGTTATATGACACTCTTGATTATCGTGGATTTTTTATTTATGTGTTACATGGAATGATGAAAGTTGTATTCACCTTATCTTTATCAAGTGGTTTGACTCATTCAATGACTCTGAATATCAGTGAGTTTCAAATCAATTCTTTGAAAGGATGTGGCAAACATTGGATTATGTTTTTATATTTAATTTCATCAATAATTTTGACAGCTTTGGTTTAGAAGAGACAAAAATTAAATTTCAATGTTTACGAAGCGAGATAAACTTGGTGAAGAATTATGACAGTAGAGAGTTTCAAAGTGAAAGTTCCACCATTCTTCTATATTGTGCATTTGTTCACGGTGAGGATAAACACAGCTAAACTCAATAGTAAAGTGATGTGTGGGTGAAAAAAGGGTTCCACTTTAGTCATAATGTTAACGATTTAAATGGCATAGTCTTCTAAACTATTCACATGTTTTCCAACAGGGTTATGGGCATTTTCCTACCCATAAGACCCCATCTCTATTGAATTCATACGATCATCCCCTGCCTTTCCCTCCTATACAAAAGGAGATGATGCGTTAGCGTCCTCCTTTTTCCAATCTTTTTAAAGAATGTACATAATTAGTTGCATTACTCATAACACACTTCAACTCCATTTGGTTCTTACGAATCAACTGATCCAATAAACATGAGAAGATAAATCCCTATTAATATAACATCAATTATGAGTGGATAATTGAATTTCTTATTAAATTTAGTTTTAGTTAAATATATGTTTTCTTTATTGTCATCTATTCAATTCTATTCGTATATACCTCTATCTCCATTAAAGAGGTTTAAACAATTTCTTTGAAAAGAGTCCAAAGTTACACATTAGAATTGTATTAAATACGAAAAATTTAAACAATTCCTTTGAAAATACACTATCAAGTTGTAATATTACTAAATCATAGTAAATGATATTGTATTTCACCAAACTATGATAATGCAACATTATTATATACTCTAAAGTGGGTCTAATCCATAGTATATTATTCGTCTCATTGTTACACATGTGGTGGGTGATGCGTTGAGCCAGCTCATTCAATTAATTTACATACCATGCCATAAGACACCTTGTGCTACATTTGCCACTTAACTTGAATCGAGTTTGACTTTGAATTTTGTTGAGAGGAAGGCGAGAAGAAAGAAAATTAGGATTCATCCTTGTTGCAATGGATCGTTCCACGGTTCCCTTGGTAGTAAGAAGAATGATAGGCAGTATTGTTGGCATGTTTGTGCCTTCAATGGACATGGCCATCTACTAAGGAACCAAATAGGTCACCACTGGTTGTGAGATCAAGCCCTCTGCTACAAGTGACTTCCCCAATTTGCAAATAGTGGTTGGACTTTGGCTGCAAGATCAACCCCTCTCTTCAAGTTATGCAAATATGTAGGAATGGCTTCACTAGTACCCTAAATTCCTTCCCTTCTACTCTATTTAATTTCTCTACATCATCTAATTGAGGCATCCGAAGTAGCTAAAAGGAAGGGTATTCCAATAGCTCTAAAACTCGTGTGGGGTGCCTACATTACAATAGAAAGTATAGAAGAAAAATCATTCATTCGAAAACGAATAAGTGAACTAACAAAATCACTCCCCACCCTCCCTTCAAGTAGTGACCTTGTGGCTAATAAGTTCTCTAGTTGCCTTGTTTAACACATTGGGGTTTGATTTTTGTTTGGAGTATCAGTTGAATTAAAGTTATTTTTTTGTGTGTTATGCTACTCTTTTTTTGGGTTTTAAACAAGCCTTAAATATCTTCTGTAAGTAATTTTAACTTGTTGTGACCATTTTCAGTTATTATCAGATCAATATAGTAATATCTGAAGTATTTGGCATTTCAAGCATCAAGATAGTTGCTCTTTTTTCATAAAATATGATTTTTTGAGCATATGAACAATTACAGCTTGGTTTAAAAGAATTTAGATAAGTTCAGGTATTTGTTGTGTTTGATTTGTGCCAACTAAACTTGTTAATATTGAGTGTTTTTGCATGCAATGTAGTGTTATTTTCAGTGAATATCGAAAGTTTACTACACTAAGCGTCTTTTGATGATGTACAGGCATTCTATCCATAAGATATATGTTCGTTTTGTAGACAGAATGTAAATTTTGAAAGTCAATGGATATAAGTATATCAAATTTATTCCTTCTAATAAAAATCCAACACTTCTTGTTGTTTATGATTCAATAATTATGAAGATGAATAAAGTAGTGAAGAAAATTGGGATTCATCTCTGCTGCAATGGCTCGTTCCACAGATCCCCTGGTAGTAGGAAGAGTGATAGGTAATGCTATTGAAATGTTTGTGCCTTCTTGACATGGTCGTCTACTATGGATCCAAGCAGATCGCCACTAGTTGTGAGATCAAGCCCTCTACTACTGTTGACTACCACAATGTGCAAATAACGGATGGGAAATGGTTGCAAGATCAAGGCCTCTCTTCAAATTTCGCAAACATGCAGGAATGGCTTAACTGGTATAATAAATTCCTTCCCTTCTGGTCTCTTGAATTTATAGAGACAATGCATAAAGAAAGAAAATAAGAAAAATACTATGAAATGGAGATAATATTTGGTTATTATTAGCAAGTCTAATATGCACATTGAAGTTGCAAACTTCATATCTCCAGTTTCAGTGTTCTCGAATTTGATACATCCAAGTCAGATATGCATGCTCGAGCTTCAAATTCTTTGAAATATTATCATATCTTATCATAGTCTTTAGTGCATATCTATATCCATAACTGCAACAATCATAATATAGTTTGGAGGAGAACGGAGAATTTGAACAAGTGGTGATCTTTGGTGCAAAAAATAGAGAAAAAACAACAATGAATACAATCACAAAGTCTCATTTTCATTTACCTCCATCAAATCAGAATTAGACACGTGGAACAACTGAACCGTGGCATGTGGCTAATCAATTCCAAATCCCACACAATCTCCTCCTGATCTTTGTCCAAGTCTTGTACACCTCGTATTGTATTTCATTGTCCATATGTTTCACTTCATTATTGTCTTCCACATTCCCCATTCCTCCTATCAACATTCCTTTGCACCTCTTAGTGCAATGGCTAGTTTAAAAATGTTATGAGACTACCTCTTTTATAACACGCGTGAAATGCAAATGGAAAGACTATATATGAACCTAAAAATTATATTTTTATTTGAAAATGTGATATTATATTTATGTTTATTAATTCTTTAATTATTTTTAAACAAACTCTTTAAATTTTAATATTTTTTTAAATAATATTAAATTAAATAAAAGTTGTATCGCCATTTGTCCTTGTGCCATAGCAGGTCTTCAGTGTACACCCCATCTTCATGGAATTGTTGGAAAAAACAGAGGTGTAAGATATTCAAGCACCAATCAAAACTTGTGAGCTTGTTGTGAATCCACGAACAACTCTTCCTCCGAAAATGGACCAATCACTTGTGAGACCATTACGAGCCCACAATAACCCTTCCTCCGGAAAAGTAAACTAGAGTCGAATAAAATGGATGGTAATTGAACTTGTGAATTCGCTATGAGCCCGCAGGCAACCCTCCTCCCTCCAAAAAAGTAAACGAGTCCAATTTTGTATGCGGCGAATGGCTGGCGAGGGGCAAATGGTTGTCCAACACTTTACACGTGTCAAATTTTCAACGGACAGAAGGACGACAATGGAGAATGGAGATTGGTTGGGGTGAACAATGTTTGCCCAACCAATTCCATAAAGAGAACACCTTTGGTGTAATTATTATTTTTATTTTTTTAATTGTATTTTGATCTAATCAAAATGTTAAACATTCTCTACCATATTAAGTTGAAGAGAGCTCTTGG
>APFE030960074.1:55260-79734 GCA_000404065.3 Pinus taeda
ATAATAATTTGATTTTTTTTGTTGTTTTTAAAAACATATATTTTTTATTTAGTTATTACAAACACTTAATTTACTACAAATATTTTTAATATATTTAATTCATAAAATAAAGGTTAAATTAGACTAGGCCATTTTTTTGGCGTAGTCTAACTTATAGATGAAATAGGTTTTTTCACCAAAATCTGGCAAAACAGTTTCAAGAAAAAATGTGATTTTTTTGTCGTTTAAAATACATTTTTCAAAGCATAAATTGATTTAGCACACTGAAAAGCCCCCGAGGCACCAGATTAAACAAATTAAACTCAAGTTTTTAAAAATCTTTGCTAGATTTTGGTTAATATTAACCATAAAGATGTGGTGAAAAAGGTCATTTCTTCTATAAGTTAGACTAGACCATTTTTTTGGTAACTAGGCTTGGGTTGGCCCGTTTATTGAATGGAAGAACAATCTACGTTTTTTGGATGGAGAATGGATGCCCCTTCAAATAACTTAATTCTCCCAAAAGTGACTACCATCCTCAACCGCTCCCCATGAGGTTTGAACGTAAGAACCTCTTGGAGACTAAAATCCACTCAAATCAATTGGTGTACACTTCATGGGTTAACTACAAGTGCATCTTATTTAGAAAGTTATTAAACATGAAATTTTAATCAATCAACTTTTATTAATAAAACAATTTATCCTCACTTCTTGTTGTTAATCAATCACACTGTTGATTTTTATTGTATTTTCATATTACAAATGTTAGGCTAGGAGGTAACTCCATAATGTGAATTATGGAGTTACCTCCTAGCCTGACATGGTATCAGATCCAACTTCATTTTAGCCTCCCTTTTCCCTTGTAACTCCCTCCTACTCTGTTATTTTGCAGAACTGACACCTTTGCTTGTAGCGCTAATCTGTAGCCTTGATGTGGATTCTCCTCTCGATTCACTAGTTAATACTTAGTCCCTCAACATTCTAGTTATTCTAACCTCAACATTATGGTTATATTGTGGTGCTTTTTACGATGTGGTATAAGTCGACTCTATAGTATGCGCCATACCACAACACTCCTCCTTTAATATTCCTGCTGATTAGTACCCCTTGACAGTCCCTTCGGACCATACTCCAGTCTTTGTGGTAAAGGTCCTTGCTCCCATACCACTGTTGACTCCAGTCCCCGAACAATGGACACCCCTCATGAGTCAGTTGCATCCCTTCTATACACATGCACAATCCCTTGCCATTCGACAACTTACCACTAGGCTTCGATTGTGCTCCTCACATTCCCTCGACTCCTAGTCACTATGGTCCCTCGACTGTGCTCCCACAACACCCTCACAATCGACATCTCTCCACCCGTTGCAGTTGCACTATCATATAATATTGCTCGTACACCCTCGACTCCTGCGCATAGTGGCATTGGTTCCCTCACATACAATTAATACTAATTCCCAATTCAATACAACCCTCCCCTATATAATAGCTACCCCAAATACTCCCTACCCAAATTATACCTCTATCATGTATAGAGAGTGCAATTTTTACACCAAAAGTGCATTTTTGCCACTAGAAGTACAATTTTTTTGTAGTATACATTTTTAAATGCATTCATTGATATCTATTATTGTAGTAGTTCTCTCTGGAAAGAGAACTATCCATAATGGTCGCGAAAGATAAAACATGCCTTCATTTTCAATGAGTTGTGGAAAGGAGTCTATGTAGGAGAAGGAGATGATGAACCTACAAATCCCACCTTAGATAAGGAGATTGCCATTTGGGAAAACAAGAACAACAAGGCCTATGCCTTGATTGTAGCATCTGTAAATGAAGAGGTGAGTCACCATATTTCACCATTTTCAAATGCTTTTGAAACCTTACAGAAGTTGAAGGAACTCTATGACTCACACTCTAAACTTGAAGTTGTCTAATTGGTGATTAAATTGTTCAATCTTGAATTGAAAAATGATGACCCTCTTGCTTTAGCATCAAAAGTAAGATCTATTATGCATGATATTAAAACCACTAGTGTTCCAATAAGCATTCCTCTTATAGCTTATGTCAAGGCACTATATCCCACTTATTCAAATTACCTTGAGTCATTGCAAGCAAGTGGAAACCTCAAGGAGATTACCTTTGACTCCATTAATAAGAAATTTTTTGAGAGAGAAAAGGCTTTTCGGAAGAAGATAGCTCCTCAGTCTTTTGAAGAAGTCGTGTGTCTTACACATAGAGAGAAGAATCATGCACAAGATTCTTCTAGAGGAAGAGGTGGTCGAAGAGGAAGAGGAAGAAGAAATTTTAGAGGCAGGGTCTGCAGACATTTCCAAGGAGAAAAGTTTGATTTTCATTGCATACGTTGCAATAGAGATGGACATGATGCATCCACATGTAAATTTCCTTGGGACAGAATTGAGCAGGAAACAAATGAAGCCAAAGGTAAAACCCATGACAAAGAGAAAGGTAAAGCACGTGAATCCGCTCACTATGTCATGGAACATTGTAATATTGGAGTAACTAAAGACTTGTTTAATGCTTCACTTTCTTCTTCGAAAAATGATTGGTTGTTTGATACGGGGAAACTTGCCACATGACTTTTAGAAGAGAATTTTTTGAATAATTTATTGACAATGTTGATGGAGTAGTATACTTTGCAGACAAATCAAAGCTCAAGCCATCAGGCTCAAATTGACTGGTCTTCTAGACTTTCTTTTGCATGATGTTTTATATCTCCCACACCTGAGGAGAAACTTGTTGTCTTTGGTCCACATCCGCGAGCAAGAATGCTCCATTCATATGTTTGATGGCAAGTTTGAGGTTAGAAAAGCATCAGATCGCTCATTTGTCATGACAGGGATAAAAGAAGAAAGACTTCTCAAACTGTAGGGTAACTCTAATCATGCACAAAACTTATCATACAATTCTCATTATGATGAAGGTACATTTCCATCAAGTCTTTTATGGAATGCTAGATTTGGAAACTTGAATTATGACAGCCTTCGTATGTTGAAGAAAAATGGTGTTACTGGTTTGCCTACAATTCCTAAGAAACTGAAGCAATGTGATGCTTATATTCTACGAAAGCATAGAAAATAGTGTTTTCATGATTCACATTCCAGAGCACATAGAAAAATTGAACTCATTCATTGGGCCACTCAACATCCAAAGTTTAAATTCCTCTCTCAGAAGAAGTACAATGGAGATCTGTTGAACATGTTTGGCATGGCTAAGTGCAATCCTTTGACCACTCTAATGGACTAGAACTTGAAGCTCACATCCATTGAAGGAAAAGAATTTGAGGATGCAACAAAGTATAGGCAACTTGTAGGAAGTCTCAGCTACCCTACTACTACCCAACCCGACATTTCATTTGTTGTTGGAATCCTCTCCAGGTTTATGAAAAAGCCTTGTGAGGGACATTGGTCTGCTGCAAAAAGAGTTCTAAAGTACTTGATGGGAACTCAAGACTTTGGACTCAAGTATACACAGGTGGGTGACTTCATCTTGATTGGATACTTTGATTCAAACTTCGATGGAGACAAAGAAACTAGGGTATATACCTCAGGGTATGCTATGAGTCTTGGATCAGGAGTTGTCTCCTGGAGGTCACACAAACAATCAATTCCAAAAGATTCACAACAGAGGCAAAATATGTGGCAGTAGCTAAAGAAACAAAGGAAATTGTGTGGCTCAAGAAAATTCTGGAAGATTTGTAAGTGAAACAAGTGCATTCAACTCCACTTATGATTGACAACAATTCTGCAATAAAGTTGGCAAAGAACCCAAAGTTCCATGATCGAATGAAGCACATCAATACAAAATAACATCTGATTTGACATCATGTTGAGGCCAAGACAATCCATCTATGCCATTGTTCCACAGATGAGCAGATTGCAACCATCTTCACCAAAGCGCTTGGAAGAGAAAAGTTCAAAAGATTCAGAACGATGCTTGGACTCACCAACATCCCTTCAGATTAAGGGGGGAATGTTGACACCTAATCATTGGGATTGGGTGAATATATGTAAAATAGTGTAAATAGTAAATAAGGAGAATAGGAATATGAAGAGACATTGGGAGGTGAATCCCTCCCTCCGTGTATATATCCATGAGCAATCTTAATGCAAAATCAAAATTCACATTGTGGAGTTACCTCCTGGCCTGACAACAAAAGTAATACTATTTAACTTTTTTCTTATTGTACAGTTTAAATTTACAAAAGTATTAGTTCGTATAAAAATATAATTTCATAAAAGTATAAATATTTTTTGTTTTTCATTTTCTAATTAACCAGTATTAATTTTTTTTAATATTATTATTATATTAAATATCTTTATACCAGCATAGATTCATCTTAAAAACGGATCTAACATGAGCAGAGAGGGATCCAATTCCTCCACGTGCAATTTTTTAAATGAACCGACATTATTTAAATATTTTGTATAGTTATTTAATTTTTTTATTTTTATTTTGGCCAACATGAGCAAAATTTCAACTTTGATGACGAACGAACAACATTACACATCATAATGGGCTGTAAAATGAGCCTCTCGAATCAATAATTACTAGCACAAATTTAATGTTTTAATTTTCTAGATTTTAATACAATTCAAAAATAATATTTATTAATGTCAAAAGTTAAATTTAATATATTAACATAATTATAGAATTATTATGATTAGTTTATTTTTAAGAGTGGTGATAAAGTCTTTCCTCTAATTACAAGACCATTAAGATTAGCCACATTTTAGCCAAGGTGTACAACTTATTTTGGAAAAGAAGATTAAATTATGGCTTAAAAACCATGGTAAAAGAGTTAAAGGTCAAGGTCAGTTTAAAACGTTCATTTAATTGTGGATCATCTTGTTACTCTTAAGGTAATTGCAAAGGAATGTCGTAATAATAAAGTTGATCTCTTTTATTGTTTTGTCAATTTTAGAAAATCTTTTAACACTATTCGTAGAACAAAGCTATGAAAGAGGCTAGAAGAGGTAATAGTTCTATGACATCCCATGTGGATTTGTTTCCCCTTGTAAACATTGTAATAATTTGTTGCAATTATGTAATTATAAATTAAAAAGGCCTGAGAAATGGACACATATTCCAGAGTTAGAGGAAGGGATATTACTTGGGAAGTTAGACATGTGGTTAATAATATTAGTAATGGAGCTAATTGTATCATTAATGTAGCCAAAAGACAACGATAGGCCCATGCTCCTGTTAGGCAAGAACTACAATTAAAGGAAAGGAAAATTTAAATGGGTAGTATGGGTTGTGTTATCGAGGTTGGTTGTTTTGCATAGGCCACTTAGAAAAGGACAGAACCATCATTGTCGAGAAAGAAGGGGGATACTCCCTCATTCAGTAACAAGGACGATGAGAGGAGGGGACTCCTACAGGGAAATGAGAAAGGAGGCCAAGGAGGCTCCTGTTGGAAAGAAAAAAGGAGGACGAGGAGGCTCTTGTTGGAAAGGGAAAAGGAGGCTGAGAAGCTCCTACTAGAAAGGGTATAAGAGGTCAAAGGTTTGGGTAAAGGACATATGATTCATGCGCACAAGAATAAGACTTTGTGCATGCAGAGGGAGCGATTAGAGGTTGAGAGGCTCTTGGTAACATTTCTTCCATTCAGAAGGGAGTAGAGTTAGAGCAAGGTGGGGGAAAGAAAGCACACAATTCCACATGAAGAGGAAGGAAATAGGAAAAAGAAACTCGACAGAGAGGGAGAACTCAAACCAAAAGTAGACCAGATAAAGAATCTAGAAGGGTTTGCTAGTGGAGGATAAAGAGCAGTGGCTTGCCAAGGACTAATGAAGCCACCAAGAGTGATTTGGCTTGGACTGAAGAACCCACTAGGAAGTTTGTGGATTGATGAAGCTACTAGTCAGGAGGCAAAGATACTCAGGTACTTGGTTGTTGAGGAAACACCAGGGGTGGTCATCAGCTGGGAATACTGCTGCTTGTATTCTCTGAAGAAATACCTAACAAGGGTGATCTTTGTGCTCCTGTAGTAGTTTCTCTAGCTGAGGAACCTTCCTTGTTGAACTCCCAGCTTCATGTGGTTGCCTAAGGACTAAACAAACTACCCAGTGTGGCTTTCCTTGGGAATCACTGGGAAGCTTGTGGTTTGAAGAGCCTATTGATTTATTAGAAGTTTGTGACTTAATAACCTTCCCATATCTGCATATTAAGCTCTCCTCCTCTTGTAATTGAGCAGTGGTATGTCTAAGGCTGAAGAAACCACCAAGAGTGGTTTGCCTTAGGACTGAAGAAATCATTTGGAAGCTTGTGGTCTAAAGAACCTATTGATTTATCAGTAGCTTGCCACTGAAAAACTTCCTATGTCATAAATAATATTACTCTCTTGGTTTATAGAGGTGATTCTATGTGATATAAAAGACCCATGTGGCGAAGCTGACAGAGATCAGACCCTTTGACATGAAAGTGGGAAGCTGTTGCGAATAGTTGACAGAAGTGAGACAATATGCATTTGATTATCTGATTAGCTGGTGGATAAAGGTGGGTTACCTTGGAGACTTTGTTTCAGTTGGAATTATTGATTTTACATGGTTTAGCACTCCATCCTCAAGCTCTGGAATCAGGCTCAAGGGTGACGACTATAAGAAAGACTTGGGTACAGTGTGTCTAGAGTTGGGTGGAAAGTTGAAGTCACAATCTTAGGTACCTGGTTCAATCTATCAAAGATAAGTGTCTGCCATGACTCTTGTGTTTTGAATACTTTATGTTTGCTTAATGTATTGATTTATCATGGATTTTAATGTTGAGTAATGAGGCATTCTTGTCTGGATGAACATGGTTGTTTTAAAAGTGTGGTTAGGGAATGGTTTAGATTCCTATGTTTAATTTGAGCATAATCCTAGTCTAGATGGCTTGTCTGCCAGGAATGTTTAAATCTCATGAGTCCTTGATTTAGAACCATGGTCTATGTGCCTGAATATCAAAGAGATGGGTGAATCTATGCAATGTTTATATTCTAGCAAAGGAATGGTCAATAGGTTATGTTTCTAATATGTACATCAGGAAGGCTAGAGGTTTTATAAGGGGTAATGTGCTAATTTAATGCCTATGATATTATTGAGGAATGCTAATTCCTATGTGAATAAATGATGCTAAATATCGTGTGAATGTTGAGGGATAGTTGATCCCGAGAGGATGATATATTATTGCTTGTTCATGCTCTTTGTGTCATTTATTTGTTAGCAACATAGTCAATAATTGCTTATGTTTATGTTTCTAAATCCTTAAATAAGTCTATATGGTTGTGTATAAAAGAAATAGACATATCTTTGTTAATTTAATAGATGTCTACACTAAAACAACTTTGCCATCAACCAAGTGTTTACTCATAAGCTCAGGAAGGATAATGTTTTTGATCCATAATTATAGGTCTATATATCTATGTATTCATTGGCTTGTTTGAGGCCTTGGGAAGCTCATAAGAGATAGGGGGAGGTCAATGAAGGCGAAATCTCCATATACATGCCACAGAGCAACGAGGTCTGAAAGGATATCAAGTTAAAGAGGGATATCTCTAAAGAGTTGTGTAAAGCCAAATGGGTGTAAGCCCATGTATTTGCATAGGGTGGTAATTACCTTATACTTTTGGAGGAAATGTGTTAAGCCTGGATACAACCCTGTGTCCATGTGCTATAACTAGGAAAAAAGGCAAAAGGTATTTGGATCATCGATCTGAGCAGAGTGTTGTATAATCATCCACATGCCATAGAGGCTTGATACCCTAGAGAATTCGATGGGAGGTTGGGCAAGTCCCATCGGGGTCAAAATGTCGGGACGATGTGGCGAGTGGGATCAGATGTTAAGCATTGGTATGACGTGGAAAACCCTTGAATCACATATAACATGAAAGAGATAAAATCGCAACGGTTCAAGACTTATGTGGGACCCAAGCCACGTGGAGGGTGTGACGATAGATGACATTACCCCGAACCCCAAAGATTTTGAACAGAGGGCATGATAAAGCTTCTGGTCTTTAAGTCCCGGGGCGACATGGTGCGTGGGTCCATTTGGTGGGGAAAAATGTCGTGTGGTGTAAGAATGTTTGTCTACGGGCCAAGGGGAAGGCTAAGCCATTGCCATGTAACCTCATTACTTGCAACACCTAGAATTAAAATATACAAACTAATTACATCAAAAAATGTTATTAATAATCAACACAGAATATTAGTAAAGATTTTAGCATGAATTTTCAAAAAGCCATAAGCATGGAATATTTACCTATAGAGTGAATATATGTTGTATTATCAATTATGGAGTTGTGGCGCTACTTGAATCACATTGACCGTAACAATTTTTTTGGGACGACTCTCCACCCAACTGTCGGCACAACTACACAGATTTTTTCTGGCCACCCTCGAGCCCTCAGTCAACTACTACTACCAAGGAATCCTTTGTCTCACAACGTTCTCCTATAGAAAGAATGTATGTTTCTCATCTCCCTTTTCATCCATTAAATTGAACAAATTGTTCCAAAAATGGAAGGGGATTGGAAAGGGATCCACATGCATATAATCCATGTGTCAACATGCCAACTTTTATTTATATCTTAAGTTTTACTTAACATTTTTCTTAATTTAACTCTTGCTTATTTTATTCCTCTTTACTTTTTGTTAACTTTATTTATTCTTACTATATTATATATATTATATATATATATATATATATTATATATATATATATATATATAACTTCGATTTATTATTTATTGTTTTATTTATTTACTATTATTATTTTTTCTTCTTTATTTATTATTTATTATTTATTTGTTATTTCTTTATTATTTCTTGTTTATTTATTTATATATTAATATTATTTCATCTATTATTATTATGGGGCATCACATACCCCCCTCTTTAAGGAACTTCATCCCAAAGTTAAGTTTAATTTTTTTTTTTATTACTTCAACTTCACCCTACACCCTTTGTTGAACTAGTATATTAGCAGGCATCGAAAGTTACACAACATTGAGGAAATCCCAAGGAATCTCAAGTCTTTTTTCCCAACTTTCGAAACCAAGCATAAAGCCTCATCGGTCTATACCATAGCCCCAAGGCTCAGACATCATTTGCCCCAAGGTAAACACCCAACCCAGTGCTTTAGAAAGCAGTACTCCAGGAATCTCAAAAGGTTGGCCTAACTCTCTCCACGCTCACTAAGGTGCACAACCCTAGGCATTGAAGTCCTACACACACTCTGGACTTCGACATCCCAATCCAATATCAGGCGCTAGGTCTCCTCAAGATGGTCCCATAACCCTTCAAGAGCTATCCATCAAAAGGTATACAAGGCAAAAGAACCACTAGCATATGTAGTGTTGATTAAGTATGTCCCCAACCCATATGGTGTTACATATTCTCCCTCGCAGGTATGGACTCCCACAAGATCATCAAATAGCCCGACCCTCTCGGTTTATTTGTGAATTTCCAATCAGTAACCACACCTCAACATGCAACTCATGCATTAGTTATAATCATAACATCATATAAAATAATCCATGTGCCCAATCTTGCACACCATATCTATCATGAAAAGCCAACATCATTATCACAACAAAATAAATAAATAAATGGCACATATGCATAACATGATTAACCTTTCATCAAAACTATGTCCAATTACCACATACCATCACATCATGAAACATCACCATTGTTGATATGTGGTTGTCATTGATGTCAACCCAAGCAACACCAGAAGATGCCCTGCTTTTGTTGACCAAAATGACATGGCAATTCATGATGTTTGTGTCAAGATCATCCTTGATGGGTTCTCCTCATCAAGATGATTCTGCTGGGGTATGTGGCATGCCGTGATATTTTTTTTTTCTTTTTTTTTTTTTTTTCTGGGCAAAGACTAAGCTAATTTATATTAAAAAAGATGTAAAATATATACAAGAGGTTTGAGCCTCTAAGAGTGCCGCTGGAGCCTGTGCAACTCTCTTTCAAAAATATGACAAAATTTAATTGTTCTGCTAATGAGAGGGCCACTGATGACTATGCACCTCTCTCTCAAAAATATTACATATTTGACTGTTTCAGTAAACATAAGCAAAACATGACATGACAGAAGATTTTCCTGGATACTAAACCTAAGCCGCTATTCGCCATAGTGTAATTCATACGCCAAGAGCCGCGCCATGAAGACCGAGCAGGTAAAGCCGAGACAGCAAAATCATGCAAGAAGGCAAGGAAACAAAACAGAGCAAGAAGACTTCACATACTGAACATAAGGAACTACTTGATTCTTGCAGACCCTTGCCCGATGTCCTCATCCAGTGGCTCCCAGGTTATCTCCATTCCGGGCGGGATGTCTTCCAGCTTCATGCCCGGCGGTAGCTTTGGATACAGCGGAGTGCTAAAGGGGAAAACCAGTTCCTTGTGTTGGCTTTGCTTCTGTGGAGAGGTCTGCTTTGCTTCTGCCTTCTCCGAAGAATGCTTTGCTTGATCTAGAGCCAGGTTCAAACTATTCTTTTCCTGTATACTGACAATTTCTTGAAACACCTCGACCTGCTCCTCTGTGCACACGCCAGTGCTCTCCTCCTCAATTTTGCTTTGCGAGGACGGAGCGTAGGAACTGTCCTCAATCCACCTGCTTGGCGAGGAGCTATTCGGATGAGAAGGTGACTGATCCGCCGTAGGGTCCTTCATACTGTCTTCTTCCTCATCTTCTTCAGAGAAGATTACAGTTACCAGAGTCGAAATGAAGGGCTTGTTTGTGCGACGGCGGTAATGGAACTGGGCGGATTGGACTGTATTACCGATGGAATGATTCGAGTCTTCGGATCTGTTAGAAGGTGGCAAAGCACGGGCTAGAGGAGAAATTTGGCGAGGGTTGTGTCGGCCTCGCCCTCCAGCACCACCTCGCTGGCCATGGTGACTCCCACGTCAAGGAGTGGCCCTTAAATGAGGCACCATGAAGATTTTCTTGACAGCTGCGAGAGAGCGAAATGACAATGGAGTCTCTGAAGCGGTCTGGGGACTGGTTATCCTATGGAAGGAGTTCCAATCAGCCTCAATTTTTAAAATTCCGCAGAGCCTCTCCTTCCCTGAGCGGATTTCCCTTCCAATTTTCCTTGCTGCCTTCGGAGGGATACATATAACAGAAATGTAAACTAGTTTCTGCGCTACTACATAGAGAGGCTTGAGCTTATCATGACCTCCGCTTTCCATCTGCGTATAACCTGACCTGAAATTCTCACCCTGCAACAGGCTCTGAATGAGGAAGAATGTTCCTGCAACGCGCTGCTCCATCCTATTATCTCCGCAGCTCTTACCTTGGGACGGAAGAGGTTTTAAATGACAATGAATGCCCTTCATTGTTGACGGCGTATAAACTGTTGCATCCAACCTCATCAGCCGCCCGCTGTCCTCTCGCGTGGCTGGCTCTTAACAATCATTTAATGCTGGTTGGACACCCGCATCCGGGTATGCCATGATATTTTTCACGATTGGGGAGATATGCTCATTTGAAGATAAAAGCCCCATCTTGTGGGAAAAACCCCAAAGCTTAACAAGGTGGCAACTCTTGTTGACTAGGTCAAAAAGTTAAATTCATATGACTCTTCTCCAATAAATAAGGATATTGCAAAGGGATATTCTAAGGGGCCTCCAAATCAAAGTTTAAATATATAGTATCTAATGAAAGGGTTTTAAATTTCAAAATTGAAACCCTCAAAGGGGTTTTTCTTCTTATTTGAATTCAAAAATTAAAAATTCTCCCTCCAATAAGGGATTCCGACTGCCTCACAAGAGCACTTCCAAAACTATAAAAGACATTTATCCTCCCTCCTAAAGGATGCACCATGATGAACATAATTTGACTAATTGATATTTGAAACTTAATTTGGCCCTTGTGGAGCATTGGAAGATCAAACGAGAGGGTTTGGAAGGGTTGTTTTGGTTATGAGTTTTGATTTTCTGGGATTTTTTTGTATGGGTTATGGGCTTTGTTTAGCATTTATTTCTTCCAGATAAAGTCCAAAGTATCGCAAGAACTTAAATCGCTGTGGCCATCTTATTTTGTGAAGCATGGAATTATTTCGGCCCTCTTAAGGCTACATTCATGTACTTGGAAACATATTGTAGATCACTAATGAAGAGTTATTGTGTGGCCTTTCTTGAAGAAGATCTTGGGTTAATTAAGGATTGTTTCTATGCTTAAGGTATATTATCCAACTTCGACACCTAACAACACAAATTTATGGTATCATGTAAACACAAACACCTACAAGTGCTACATGTAAACATTACAAGCATGGAAAACAAACAAGGGTTGAATTCAAGACAAAAAAACATTCCAAATCAAAACCATTGGAAATGATACACATTGATCTATGTGGACTGAGGGAGACTAAAGGACTAGATGGTGAACAATACTTCATGCTAATGATTGACGATTATACCATGATGCCAACAATCAACTTTTTGAAGAAAAAGTCCAAAGCATTTAAATGTTTCAGAATCTACAAGGAAATGGTTGCAAATGAAACTGTTTTGAAGATCAAATGTTTGAGATCGGATAATGGTGGAGAATTCACCTCCAAAGCATCTCAAAATTTTTATGAGGAGCATGGAATAAAGAGACAGTTCTCGGTAGCTAGGACACCACAACAAAATGGAGTTATCGAAAGGAAAAATAGAACTGTGGAAGAGATTGTCAGAACAATGCTCAATGATTCAAAATTGGACAACAATTTTGGGTTTAGGAAGTTGATACAATTGTGTAAGTTTTGAATAGGGGATTGCTTAGAAACAACTCCGATAAGACTCCATATGACCAACAAATGTCAAACATTTTCAGATCTTTGGAAGCAAATGTTACATTAAAAGGGAAGACCAGAAGACATGAAAATTTGACTCTCGAGTAGATAAAGGCATCTTTGCTATTTATTCACGCAAAAGGAAATCATACAAATTTTATAATCAAAGGATCAATCGAATAGTTGAAAGCATAAATGTAACATTTGATGAAGCTCGTGGACCAAAATTGAACAAGGAAGCTTATGTTCAAGCAAACCAGAGACATAAAAGGAAAAACTAGAACATGCCAAAGAGGAAGCCCCATAGCAAGTGCAATCAAATGAGGAAACAACAACCAACCAGGAAGAGACAATAGATGAACAAGATTCACCTTTGAAGATTCCTAAGAAATGGTATCAAAAGAACCATCCTTCAGATCAGATCATTGGGGACATAAATGAAGGCACAGGTATTAGAAGAAACCGACAACTACACACGCAAGAACAAGCCCATCTTATGCTCTTTGCCACATTTGAGCCTAACAACTTTGAAGAATCTATTTGTGATGAACATTGAATAGCAGCCATGAATGGAGATTTGGATCAAATTGAAAATAATGATACTTGGGAATTGGTTCCATGACCAAAGGACAAAAATGTCATAGGCACAAAATGGGTTTTCAGGAACAAGTTGAATGAGGATGGACAAGTTACCAGGAACAAGGCAAGATTGGGCTGAAAAGGATTTGCAAAGGTTGAAGGAATAGATTTCGAAGAAACATTTGCTCTCGTGCCTAAATGGAATCCATCTGAATATTCTTGGCCTACGCATGTTCAAGGAAGATCAAAGTATACCATACAGACATAAAATCAACTTTTCTGAATGAAGAATTAGAAGAAGAGGAATACATAGAAAAAAACTGAGGGATTTCTGCTCATTGACAAGAAAAATTATGTTTGCAAGTTAAAGAAGGCATTATATGGTCTTAAATAGGCTCCTAGAGCTTGGTATGCTCGTCTTGACATGTACTTTCAGAAAAAAGAGGAAATGTCGATAGCAACCTTTATGTAAAGGTTGAACATGACAACTCGACCATTATTGAAGTATATGTAGATGAAATTATCTTTGGAAGCGGTGATGATAATTTAAGCAAAAAATTTGCAACAAATATGTAGAATGGGTTTGAGATGTCATTACTTGGTGAGTTGACATTCTTCTTGGGACTTCAGACATCTCAAGAAGACAAGAGGATATTTATCTGTCAAACCAAATATATCAAAGAAATGTTGAAAAGGTTTCAAATGGAAGATTGCAAACTGATTAGCACCCAAATGGTGTATGGATGCAAATTAAGCATAGATAACTTATCCAAGGATGCGGACCAGAGGATGTATAGATCTACGATTGGAAATCTTCTATATGTGACAACTTCCATGGCAGTTGTGATTCAAGCAGATGGACATGTAGAACGTTTCCAAGCAGCACCAAAATAATCCCATGTTGTTTCAGTAAAGAGAATCTTTCAGTATCTAAAGGGAACAACATATTTTGGCTTATGGTATCCAAAAGGAAATGACTTAACCATCACATCTTATAAAGATGCAAATTGGATAGGCAACGTTGATGATCGCAAAGGCACTAGTGGAGAAACTTTCTACCTAGGTGGTTATTTTGTTTCTTGGTTGAGCAAGAAGCAATCTTCAATATCCTTATCCACAACAGAAGCAAAATATGTAGCAATGACAACTTGTTATACGCAGGTCCTCTGGATGAAACAAACATTGCAAGATCTTCAGATGAAGTTTGATGAGCCCATGCCTATGTTTTGTGATAACACCAACGTGATTAGTATCTCCAAGATTCTTGTCATGCATTCCAAAACAAAACACACTCCTATTAAATCTCACTTTTTTCAAGAGAAAGTTGCAAAGAAGAACATCAAAGTGGAATATATTGGGACAAAGGAACAAATCATTAACATCTTCACCAAACCTTTATCGCGTGAGATGTTTGAGTATCTTTGACAAAAACTTGGGATTCTCCCAAGTACACATTGAAAGACTATTTATTCAACTAAACGGACAGGGGAAGCAGAGGCAAGTTATAGGTACACAACAATAGGCAGAATGTCAAGAGGAGACACCTTTTGCCATTAATGTCAAAGGGGGAGAGAAATTAGATCAGGTATATCAGAGGCATGGAGTCAAGGGGAGGAATGATTGTATGGGGCATACGTGTGTTGCCATCAATTCCAAAGGGGGATATTTTTGATGTGTGGTTGTCATTAATGTTGACCTAAGAAACACCAGAAGATGCCCCGTTGTTGTTAACCAAAATGACATGGCGATTCATAATGATTCATGTTAGGATCATCCTTGATAGATTATCCTCGTCAAGCTAATTCTGGTGGTATGTGGCGCGCCATAAGATTCTTCACACTTGGGGAGTTATGCTCGTTTGGAGATAAAATCCCCCATATTCTGGGAAAAACCCCAAAGGTTAACAAGGTGGAAACTCTTATTGACCAAGTCAAAAAGTCAAAGTCATATGACTCTTCTCCAACAAATAAGGATATTACAAAGGGGTATTCTAAGGGGGCTCCAAATCAAATTTTAAATATATAGTATCTAATGAAGGGGTTTTTAATTTCAAAATTAAAACCCTCAAATGGGTTTTCCTTTAGTATTTGAATTCAAAAATTCAAAATTCCCCCTCCAATAATGGATTTTGGCTGCCTCACAAGAGCACTTCCAAATATAAAAAGAGACATGTGTACTTCCTCCTAAAGTATGCACCATGATGAACATCATTTGACTAACTGATCTCTGAAATTTAACTCGGCCCATTTGGAGCATCGGAAGATCAAACAAGAGGATTTGGAAGGGTTGTTTTGGTTCTACGTTTTGATTTCTTGGGATTCGTTTGTATGGGTTGTGGGATTTGTTTAACATTTCTCTCCTATAGATAAAGTATGAAGTATCCCAGGAACTTAAATCCTTGCAATCATCTTATTTTGTGAAGCATCAAATTATTTCAGCCCTCTTAAGGCTACCTTCCTCTACTTGGAAACTTATTGCAAATCACCAAGGAAGAGTTATTGCTTGGCCATTCTTGAAGAAGATAATGTGTTAATTAAGGATTGTCGCTATGCTTAAGGTCTATTATCTAACTTCAACACCTAATAGCACAAATATGTGGTATCACTATGAAAATATCGACCTAGGGTTTCCTTAGTCAGAGACCTAATGTTTTGCGGCTTGAGCAGAATTTGAATTGAATTGTTTGAGGCCTAAGACTTCATCAACATATGTATTACTTGATCAGTGCAGACGCTTAAGAATTGTCCTTGAAGCAGTGAAATAATGGGTCTTAGTTGAATTAATATCCATGGCCTAATGGCGTCTTGAAGCCTCAGAAATATATATATATATATATATATATATATATATATATATATATATATATATATATATATATATACTATCAAAAGGGAGTTAAGTCGTCATCACTTGCAGATTAAAGTTGCAATAGTCCTAAAATAGTTCAACCTGTGGACATAATGCAACAACAGGAATTACTCAATTACTTATTCTTGGCCCATTTACAAGCTTTGACTATGTTGGACATTTGTGATAGTCTTTAGCTTATCTCAAAGGTGGAAGCACACACACATTAGTAAATGTATATGTGATCTAGATGACCTATGCAAGCCTAGAAACCCACAGTGAAGGTCTCGACCTGCATACACTAGGTGGTGCTTTGCTAGCAGTGATCATTCTGAGTCACATCAAACTGAGATATCAATATATATGCATAGTCTAGGCACACAAAGATAACCCAACTTATAACTAACAAATTGTCATCTACAACAACAACTTCATGGTTGCAGAAGTGTGATTTTTTTTCCCTAGAGCAAGTTTTATAGTCAACATAGAACAATTCATCATTCTTAGTCAAAATACAAGTTTCAGAAGTCCTGTATTTGAAGAAGTCTAAGAGGCCAAATACAAGAAATAAGTCATCATCAATCAATTTTACCGTGTTACCTTCAACAACAACATCATCAACAAAGGTATCTGTCATCGTCATATTATTTTGTAGTAGAGTATACTATTATCTTGAAGCAAGAGTTTTGCTACAAGGGTTTTAGTTTGGGATTCATTGTTATATCATTTTAGGTTTCGTCATTTCTCTGAGGGTTTCATTTTCTATATGACATTGTAAGTGGGTCATTATCCCTGGTACAAGAACCCACAAAATTATATTCATTGTAAGTGGGTCATTGTCCCTTGCACGGGAGCCCACAAAAGTTTTTTGTTGTTCTTTTCAATTTCAAGGTGGTTGGGTGGTTCTAGGCAGGTAGTTGAAGTCACCTTTAGGTTGGAACCAGAAAATACTTCAGGGTGGTAGGGTGGTGCTAAGACGAGTTGGAGTTTGTTAGGGTGTTGTAGCATCCTTTCAACTGATTGTTGATAAAACTAAGGTGTTAGAGCGTCCTTCCAGTTGGGGCTGGAAATTTGAATGATTTTCTAGAGTACTAGGAAGTTGGGGTTTCCCTTTCAGTTGCAGTTGAAGCATTTGGATGTACTCACAAAATTATTAGAAAAGCATTCAATGGTTTTTTATCCCAAAGGTGCTTTTCCACCTAAAAATTCTTGTGTTCATTGTCTATTGCTCATTCATGATTTTGATTTGATGTTGAAGATTAATTAATGCTTTGAAAAAGATTAATAAGTTACTAATTGGTAAGAAATATTGATTCACCCCCTCTTAGTATTTCCAACAATCACAACATTATACTTCAACATTTCCATGTTGGCATAACAAATAACTGAAACCATAACCTCATATATAGTACCATAGTGTATCAATAAAATTTAAGTAATAAGATATGATTACTAAGTTTCACCATCTAAAGCTTAATCTCTAATTAAGTTATTACTAGCCTTATCATCATTCATGAAATCATTGTTTCATTTCCAATACATTGACTTGTTTAATCCAAATAGATAACTCATCGGTGACATGTCGACTAAGGAACTTCCAATATTTTCTTACTTTATTTACGAAAATTGACTTGTTATAGAAAGCATATCAAAAGCTCCATTATAAGTTGATCTTGCTTCTTCCCTATCAATTATTTCAAACTTTTAATTTCACGAGTTTTCTTTATCATTGTTAATAATGTAGATCATAAAAATAAAACCAATGCAATAGTATGATATTTACATTATTTAGTGCATTAATTATCCATAGAAACATAACTTGCTTATGCCTGTTACTACCTAACAAATGTAGAACTAAACATCAATGGATATAGAGTAATTCAAAGATAGGGTGCACTATTTGTTCCAAGTCAACCAACCCATTATTTTACCTTCTTTCCGTCTTGAGAATTAACATCCTCAACCAAATAATTATTAATTATGAGCTAAGCTCAACAATCACCTTAAATTCATCCTTGATATCCACATGGAATTTTCATTCATAGGGTTCTCCTTTTCATTAGCTCTATTTTCTCTTAAATATAGAGGGAGTCACACCATCTCTTATTATTTTTCTCATTTTATCTTATCTTATTATTTCATTATTAGCCATAAATTATTTATTTATTAAGTCCTATTGAAAAAAAAACTCTTAATTACAATTAAACTATATTTATTAATAATATATATTCTATTAAACTTTGAATTTCTAATATTTTACTTGTATATCTGTAATTATTATCTAAAAATTCTATAAGTTACTTAATACCCATAAATTTTATTTATTATTTAAATAAAAATATATACAACAATAACATGTAATAATTTCCATACCATGTGACTCAGACTCAAAACATCCTTCTGTGGGTGGTGAGATGATATGCCAAAATTATAAGGATTGATTTAAAAATACTGATTTTGGATTATGCACTCACAAATTTAAATTGGAAAACCATAACACGTAAAGTTGGAGAGATAAATATCTTTGCATGTTCAAAAGAAAATCAAAGTATCTTTTGAAGGTCAAATAAAATTATAAGGTGATTAAAATAAATAAAGTATTGTGATAAAAAATATGGATATTTATAAAAGGTAAAGAGGAATGGGATGTTAGGTTTAAAAGTGGATTGTTTTTCTGTTTTGGCATGGTGGCATTTGAATTGGCTTGGATTGATTTGTCATTCCAGAGATAGAAGTGGGAGGAGGTCTCTAACAAGGGATTTTATGGGAATTCCGCATGCTTTTTTGATGGGGCGGCATAACCCGGTACTTGTATTTGCGGAGTTTATATTATTCCAGAAGAAGGACAACAGATCGAAATATATTGGAATGGAGGTGCTGGATCCAACAATAAAGCAGAGGCTATGGCTCTTGCTAGTATTCTATCTTTTTGTGACTTTCTAGACATACAAAAGCTTCAAATTTATGGAGATTCAAAAGTCGTCATCTACCATGTTCGGTGAAAACATGTCATAAAAAATATCTTGCTAGTATTCTATCTTTTTGTGACTTTCTAGACATACAAAAGCTTCAAATTTATGGAGATTCAAAAGTCATCATCTACCATGTTCCGTGAAAACATGTCATAAAAAATATCAACCCATTAGGATGGCTGAACATGATTGAGGCTTTATGGAGCTACAGGAGGGATTATTCAATAATCCACATTGACAGGAAAAAAACAGGAGGGCAGATGCTCTATCAAAGAAGGGTCTTTCATCTCAACAAGAAGTCTGGATGATGCAGGGTGGATAACAATATTTCCCAAACTCAGAATTTTTGTATGCCGGGTACATAACTTCCTTTTCATCACTGTCAATCCTGTATGTATCTGATTCCCACTAATTAGATTTCATTTTTGAAAAATATTCTTAAATTATCGGCTTCTGGGTCTCACTATAGCCTATTTGTTTTGCCTATATCTATTATTTCTCCATATGATCAATCTGAAGAAGAAGAGATATATAGGTTTGAAGAAGAACAGATATATAGGTTTGATTCTTGGGGGAATTCTTCGTTCTTATCACAAAATTTCTTCGTCATCCTAATTATACGCTACGATGGCTGTGGAATCACGACGCTACGATGGCTGTGGAATCACGAGTCTTTGCGCTCAAAAGCCCACTTAGCCTGTTACTCTGCTCCCCTAGTCACTCAACGGTAAAATTCCGACCGGAAGATGCCTGGTAACGTTTTCCATAACGGGAGACGCTAATTTCAGAGGTTGAAAAATTGGTTTCCATAACAAATACCCAATTACCAGTTTATATATATTATCAAACCTTCTCATAAACGAATTCTGGAGCTAAGTCAATGACCATGCAAAACCAACACTAATGATTCCATCCGGTTAAGCGTTGTATAAAAGTATTGAATTCAAACTTGATTTAGTTCAGTCATGAAATTCAGATTTTTGATTGGTTTTTAATGGGAAGAAAAAGACTGACTGATTTTTGATGGTTTTTAATGGGTTTTTCATTTTTCACTTTATGTATTCATATAGATATTTTTAGTTTCGTGGATGTTAAAAAAAAATTTCTTTCTTCCTACATAATCTTTTTTTTAAAGAAACCCAGCCTTAAAATAATAATAAAAAATAAAATAAAAATTGTGTGTGTCCAATTTTTTTTGTTTATAAAATTGAAAAACACCTATGACAAATTTAGTAGAGATAGAATCCAACTCTTTTCCACCATGAAAAGGATAAAATTGGCCTTTTTTAATTTAAAAAATAACCAAAAAGATAAAATAAAATAATATATTTATAGTATGCATGATAGTATATTGTAGAGTATGTTGATGTACAAATAAGAATTTATATTTAATGATTCAAATAAAGAAAGTTTTATCTATTTGAATGGTATGGTGTTTATTTAATAACTTATATAATTATATTTAATTTTAGAAATATTCATATATTTTATATATCATTATTGTGGATTGTGTATGTATATATTGTTTAAAAAAAAAGTTTATTTTATTTATTTAAATTTATTTTGATTAAATTTATGTTTATTATTGGAAGTAAAAAAAGGAGTCATCTAATGAGGTAGAGGAATTGTTTGGATGATCAAAAGTGGCTGGAATCCAGGGAAAAAAAATTCAAAAAATTTTGTAGAGGTAGTGTTTGAATCGTGTTTTTTTATGGTGGAAATGGATTGAGCACCATCAAAAACGTCTAGGGCACCTAAAATTTTGAAGTTTAACAACTATAACTTCGATTTACAAAAGTCCTTCTCGGATTGTCTCTAATTATGACCAGAATTTCCATAACTTTTCGGGCAATTCCTTCGGCTAGTTAGACTATGACAATAAAAATTATTGATAAATCTAATCAAGTATTTTTCTCAAACATATATTTAGAGTTTACTTAAAGCTGAACCTGCTTTGATACCATATGTAACATCCACATCCAAAGTTAGAAAATACAAAATAATTACATTAGATGGTGCCATTAATAATCGACACAAAATATTAGTATAGATTTTAATATAGAATTTCAAGAAACCATGAACATGGAATACTTACTTGTAGAGTGAAGATATGTCATATTGTCGGTTATGGAGTCGTGACTATTTGAATCACTTTAGCTGCAACAAATTTTTGGGGACGACTCTCCACCCAATCGTAGGCACAACTGCTCAAAGTCTTTCTACAATTGGCTACCCTCGAGCCCCCAATCAACTACTACTATGAGGGAATCCTTTGTCTCATAACATTCTCCTCTAGAAACAATGAATGGTTCTCATCTCCCTTTTCGTCCATTAAATAGAACAAAATGTTCCAAAAATAGAAGGGGATTGGAAAGGGATCTGCATGCACACAATCCATGTGTTAACATGCTAGCTTTTATTTCTTTGTCTTAAGTTTTACTTAACAATTTTCTTAATTTAAACCTTGCTTATTTTAGTCATTTTTACTTTTTGTTAAATTTTCCTTATTCTTAGTGTTTTAATATATATATATATATATATATATATAAACTTCAGTGTATTATTTATTATTTTATTTATTTACTATTATTATATTTTCTATTTATTTATTTATTATTATCATTTCTTTATTATTATGTTTATTTATTATATTTTAATATTATTTCATCCATTATTATTATTATTACGGGGCATTACAATACTCATACAGAAGGCACACTGTTGGGACTCAGATATGTCATATTTTCATCCACCTTTTTCTTAACTATTCCTTACATTTCATCATCCCATTAACCTTTTATCATATCATTTTCATACATACATTTGGGTTTCACCTTTTTATTTTCCATTTTATTCATTTTTGTATTATAAGTGAATTTATGATTAATTATTAGAAAATATACATATTTTTATTTATATCTCAAGAATATGTGACTTTTGTGATGTGTAGGAAATATGTGAAGAATTAATATCTCCTCCGCCATATTAAGGAGATAATTATGCAAGCCTATTCCTAAGGAGAAAATCATGGAGGATTTGGTTGGCATATCTTATCCATATCTCCTCCACCATATTAAGGAGATAATTATGAGAAAATCATAGAGGATTTAGTTGGCATATCTTATCCAAGATATGTGAGAGATTTGTGGAGGATTCAAAGGGATCATATTTTGTAATAATGGGAAATTAGTTAAAAATGCTTGAGAGATTTGTGGGATCATATTTTGTAATAATGGGAAAGTAGTTAAAAATGCTCGAGAGATTTGTGGGATCATATCTTGTAATAATGAAAAATTAGTCGAGAGTGCTTGAGAGAATATTGGATATGTAATTATGAGATGGTTACCTTCCTCATGTATATAAGAGAGTGCTATCTCTTCATTTTGATATAATGAATAATGGAAAGAATTCTTAGTTTTTCATCTTTTATTGTTATGCTTTCATGATTTGTAATTTAATTCTTGTAATATAATTTGAGATAGTTTTATTGTTGTGAGCTCACATATGTTGTTTGTCATTCAATTCTTCACATGTTGCATTGCTTTTCCTTTATGCAATTTCCTTCTTTCATAGTTAATGTTTCAATGCCTTCTTAGATTAATTTAATTCCAGTAATTTAGATTAAATTAGTTCCACTTCAGTCCTGCATATATAGTGCATGTGTCTCGTAAGTCTACGGACCTCGGATTGACAAATTAAATAGTTTGGCAAGTACTACAACAGAATTAAACGAACATATTTTCACCCAACATTTTGGCGCCGTTGCCGGGGATCGAACCCGGGTCACCCGCGTGACAGACAATATTTATAGTTGGGAGAGGGGGGGGGGAATACAAGTATGTTGGAATTTATCATTTATTTTTGTGGGCAAGAGTTAGGATGCATATAGTAACAAGCGCAATGAGATAGGCGTTATGTGTAGGACAACAAGAAGCTTATGCAAAAAGCTCAACATTACAATACGACATCCTTTTCATCCACAATTAGTGTAACTTCGAAAAATAATTTAAAAAATGGACATTTCATAAATTCTTGAAAATGAGCTAATTTGTTTTTGAAGTCACTTCATACATGAATGATCGATGGAGATGGCACATAAAGGTGACAATTTTTGTGCAGGAATGGTGCTAAGTTTTTCAGAGTTTGCAAAGTGATTTTTGAAATCACAATGAAACATGCATCATTGGACGCTTGAAGGAACTAATTCTTCACTGCACATATCATGACATTTTCCACTCCACAAAAAATCCTTTTGCGTCCTGATTACTCCCTTTGTTTTTCCAAACGCCTAGACCATCCTTGTGTTGCAGCTCATCTTCCATTTCCTTATCTTTCACGACTTCATGCACGCCTATTTTTCTGAATCGCATACATCCCTTTATCATTTTCCGTTTATTTTTGTCTTCTAGTTTTCCTTTTGAATAAAACTCATTCCCTTTCCATGATTACACTGCCTTGATTTCATAGCCATGCTGATCCACACTGCTTGCCCGTGGGTTCTTTCCATTTATAGTCCTACCAAATCTTTTTGTACAAACTCACGTTGACTGATGTGGGATTTTTTAAGGTCCATCTTTCAACAAGTCTTACCCCATCAACATCAGCACCTTATCTGGGAAATAGACTAGAGTTCCTTTTGAGTACCTAGAGGCTTGCATACCTTAATGGCAAGTTCTCTCGCTGGCGATCATGGGAATATATCAATGTCCCTTGATCTTCAGATCTTGCAAGTGGCTTTACCTTGACACATCCATTCGCACTTCGCAAGATGTACTCTGGTACCTTGGCACTCATTGACATCAATGATGAGTTGCCTCACATTGGTTAACGACATGCATCAATGGCCGGTAATCCAATGATTTCTATTCATGCTCGACATCGACACATTCATTCGCATGTTTAGAATTGTACCATCGGGTTTGTAGTAGGTGAAGACTATACATTTTTTCACGACTCCCTCAGCAGTTACAGCAGCATGCATTCTGATCTATGAGAGTATCACAGTTCCACTTTCAGCATTTATCTTTTCCATGATTCAGCATCAGCAGTTCAGATTCCTTCATTTCCCAGGATCCAGTAAAAACACCATCAGTCACATTTTCTTGATCCAGCAGCAGCAGCTACATTCCTATTGCATAATTCATCATTCTTGGGTAAGTAGAGGTATGTTGTTTTCTAATCTTTAATCATGCAATTCCTTATATGCTAACTTGAATATTTTGGAAAATTCCCTCACCATGCTACATTTCCTTTCATGAGCCATGTCAAGTTGCATGAGGACATGCAACCAATTCAGTTGAG
>APFE030960077.1:1939-21090 GCA_000404065.3 Pinus taeda
TACACCTGGGGGAACAGTCTACACTCTGACAGCATGCAAGGGCAGAGTAACAAGCTCAATCCCCTTACCGGCTCCTTGACAATGGTTAATCCAAGGTTTACCGATAAGTGATCCCCTGGCTCCTCAACGATAATCTGAGGTTTACCGTTTGTAATACGTGCGTGTCTAGCGTCGTTCCCAACGAGGGAGGATTGATCTCCTCACTGGTTCGGACACGAGCTTCTGCTTCTCCTTTAAGAGGATCTTTCCCAGAGTATAAATGCAACAGCTGGATTTATCCTATCACAAGATAAGCTACTTGTTTGGTTTTGTAGTCTTGGAGAGTTAATTACTCACCTACTCGAAGACACTAGCCTAATCTATATTGGTGCTTCAGAGCCCTAGTAAAAGAAAAATTTCTAAGTTGATTTTACTTTAAGCGTTGATTTTAATGGCTATTCTTTAAGACAAAAGGTAGTGGAGATGAAACTGATGGTGTATAGACTCGACTCAAATCCACTAAAAAGATGCACCTAGGATGATTTACACTACTTTTCTTTTCAATGAATTCCCTAATTAAGAGAGTTGAGAGAATGCAAACTTTTGATAAAAGCAACTTTCTTAATAGACAATCAAAGAAACAATCTCTTTATCTTTTCCAAGCACACAAAACATGACCACTCATTACTTGCACGAAAAATTCCTTTCTCTTTCAAAAACTTCAAATTCTACTTTAAAACAAACTTTGCAAAGGAGATCTTTTTGTATTTTTCCTATCTAATAAAGCATGTAAAACTAATCTAACAAAAGAAATTGCAAAATCTATAAAAATCTATGAAAAACTCACTCAAAAGCAAATCAAAAGGAAATTTACCTAAAAGCAAATCTAAAGAGGCAAAAACCTACTAAGATGATTCCAGGATGTTCTACTCGGCAACAATCAAACCAAGGACTAGTTCATGCAGAATCATAAACCAGTCAAAACAAAAATCAAACTCTTTTTGTTCTTTTCTTAAGAATGAAATTCACAACTTCAATCAACAAGCTAATTTGAAATTTCGCAAAGAGACAACACAAAGGTAGGTTGCTCACACAGGTAGACTTTATGACAGGTCTGACTCCTAAGAAGACTGACAAAACCAGAGAGATCTAAGGTTCCACAACTTCTAAAAGTCAAAGTCACTAGAGGACCAATGCAAAAATCAAACCCTAAGGCTAAAACTTCAATGAATTTCACTAAAACTCTTGATGCTAATGAAACAAGTTCAGGTGAAGATCTTTGACAGATAACCAGTGGATCTGGGCAGTAAAGACTAATGAAAACAAAATCTAAAGGAAAAAATGGACAAAATGGAAAGTTTCTCAATTTTGACAGGGTACGCAGGCAGCCTGTTTGAACAGGGGCGTCCACGCTCTGTGTACAAAGATACAGTGCGTACAGGTACGCACTGTGCCTAACTCAGAGGGTGCGTACTACTGAAAAATTAAGAAAAGCTAAATTCTAACTTAACTCTAAGCTAGCCCACCCAAATACACAGTCAAACAATCAAAAACCAAAAAAGAAATGACTCTTTTCAGATCAAAGTGTCACTCAAAGGAAAAATCAATCACATTAATAGAGTCCCCAGCGGAGTCGCCAATTTGTCATGCGGAAAGAGTTAATCTTGCAGGACAAACCTAACCTCCCTAGGAGTCTAAGACTCTAGTGACAAACAAACCAAACAAGAGCAATCCTTCTCTAAACACACATTATTCTATGAGAGATCAAGTGTTTTCCGATCTTACCTTAGGTCCAACGCTTGTTGTAGCAGTCCAGCCTTGCTGATCCAGATGAGCTCCCCCTCACTTCGAAACCTGCATACACTAACAATCAAACGATTACATAACACCTGAATATTCCATAAAACAAAGCATATTCAACATATAGACCAAGGAGTATATGAAACAATTCATTAAGAACAAATCATTGAGAAGAATGACTTATTTGTATTAAGGAAACAAAAAAGAAACCATTACAACCTGAGCCTTGGTGTTGTGCAAGTTCCTCCCAGGGTCCAGCAAGAGTTTTCCTCTACTTTGACAAGCTCACCCACTTCCAAATGAAACAAAAAAGGATGGTAATCTCTCCTCACAAGCTTACAAGGAAGTCCTAATTCCAGCAGCATCTACCCTTTGGAATGTTCAGCTTTCAACCTCCCCTCCTCTGGCCCAATGCCTGTATTTATAGTGTTCTAGAGGAAGTTATTCAGTTCCAACATCAATGGGATACTCCCTCTTTTGGATGGGGTAGCTCCTCTCTTGATGGGATAAGTTCCTCTATCATAGGGATGCATGAACCATCTGGAGGCGCTCAATACACGTCAAACACTCTTCTAGAAGGCTCTAGAAGTGACCACAAGTAACTTTTTAAAGATGAAACTCGCGCCTTTTGACCTTTACAGGAGTACGCACCCATCCCTTGACTTACAGAGCGTACAAGTACGCAGGTACAATGAGCTTGGGATGCGTACACGCAGGCAAGGTAGAGAGAACCTGCGTACCCAGAGATAAACATGATTTTTAATGACTTTCTCTCTTTCTTGAAGTTTGACATGGAGAGAAGAGGTATCAGGCTTGACAAGGAGGATAATATGACTATTGGTGGAGCCATATTAACTACAGATAGTCATGGTGACAAATTTTAGTGTAACAGAGAGGTTTGAAATATTAGGGTGTGTAGCAGTGTTTGATAATCGAGCGACTTCTGATTCTGGATTTAAATGTACTGGGGAAGTCGAGGGAGATGATGAGGGCGATTTACTCTCAGAATGGTATTTAGATTTAGATTTAGGTGCCATTCATAGTTCAGGCCCTCCTTCTAGCGCCAAATATGTTGAAGCCCCGAAAATCGGGTCGACAACAAGGGGGATACTCACCCGGTCCGAACCTTGGTTGACAACTCCTTATCCGTTTGGTATAGTGAGTCTGACTGGGGAAAATGGGACCAGTTTCCCAATCTAAGGGTGTGTGTGTGTAGAGTTGGATGTTGCTGATCTAAAGTTCATATCTGAGCTACTTTAGTATAACTCTATGCTATTGTAATCTAATGAAAACAACACATCTAATCTATGCTAACTCGGCATGTAATTCTTCTATTATGAGATCTAAAGAGATTTCAAATAATAGCTGGTAATAAAGATCATTCAGCAATTATAAGAATAGAAATCAGTTAAGATGAACCACTTTGCATAAAAAGTTAGGCAAAAAAATTGTGAACAACATATCGCATAATAAGTTATTCACACATTAAACATAAATAAATGGCTCCACCGTACAAAATTGCCAAATGGTAACACAAACATTCATGTAATAACATATAAACAACTAAAAACTGTATATTGCTTTAAGAATATAAGCAGAAATGATCAAGAGATAAAAGTACCATTTATGATTGGTCCTACTCATAAGCTTCAAGCAACAATGATTTATCTTTCCTTGTTCTAATATCTACTAAGAGTACACAAGTGCAACATCAGTAGTAGATATCAAATGCAAACATCAATAAATCCCGATCCTTCCATTCATCAAAACCTCCTCTGAGGGTGCAAAAGTGCATGTTCTGAGGATAAGTTTTTGACAAACTTTTGGACCCTTCTCTAAATGCATGAGAAGGGTTTAAATATTGTTAACTAAATAACCTAATTACATAAATTTAGGATACGGTGTTTTTTAAATGACCACCCTCTTTCTAAGCAAACTTATTTCTAAAAACCGAATCTAATTCCTAACTATTTCTGCATTTACTCCTTGATGTTGCAAGCATTCATCATTTGCCTGGGAAGAGTCGGTTGGTTGCTTTTCGCTTTTGTTTGAGTAAAGCAAATAGGAATGGCAAGTGTTGGCACTATTTTTTTAGTAAATTAGAAGATATTTTTAGGGATCATCCTCTTGCCAGGTGATTTCACTGCGTATATACTTGGTAACATCCCAAATTTCCCTCAAATTGCTTCTGCTTTTGCTATCTTGGCTTCCGGACTTGCGAATGACTAAGCAAGTTAGGGACTTTGATTTCTGAACAATTTTCTTAGCGATGCGCAATTAGCGCTAATCGCACATCGCAAACTGCCTCCGTTCTTTGATCTGGGCCTTTTCTGATGCGTTTTTTTGTCTGTAGCGCCTTTTCCTTTTCCGGACGTAAGCTTTTTCAGAATTTTGTAAACATGTTGTTTTTTGTGAGCTTTTTACCCTGAGTGTTGGATCGCCTATTGATATCAGCATCTATTCAGTAATGCTCTGGAACCTGTGGTTCCGCCGCATGTGGTATTCATTATGAGGGCATCTCTTCTCTGTCTCTGAGCATTGACGCTTTCCCTTTTTCCTTAGATGTTTCCTGCGCATTGCTCCATGTTGTTTCCTGTTTTTCAGTCCTGCAGTTTACGCAAAGGAAAAAGAGTTACAACAATAAATATTGACGCGAAAGCTCTAAGATCTACGAATGCATAAAATAATGCCACCCATTGTGAACTGACTCTTCGAAAAACATAAAATTGTCCTTCATTAACACTTTGGCGTACGTTTATTAATTTGATTTAAGGCGTGTGACCAATTTTTGGCTTATGGACAGCTTTTCTTGAATGTTGAGCTGAGGAAGATTTGTGATGGGCGGTTTCTGCAACCTGCATTACGTTATCGCGTTATCGCAATTATCGCAAGATCGCCGATCATGTTAAACTATTGTGTGTTGCTTATGCGATGTCGCATATCGGCCATCGGAGAATTATCAAGATCTTCATTTATGGGCGCTTCTTGATGTATGCGATGCAATGGATTTCGCGTCACTTTTTTCGCATTTTTTTATTGTGCTCATAAAGAAATGTTTTACTCTCTTCTCGCAATGCGATATATTTTTAAGGAGTACAATACAAAATGAATTTTTTGAATTATTTACTAAGGGTCCCCACTTGTTTAATGTTATTGCTAACACTAAATAAGGAGGGGGGTTGTTGGTGGCCACAAAATAACCACACACCAAATTCTGAACCCAGAACACTGCAACAATAAACAAAAGCAGCTAGAACACAATTTAAGAGACGCACGCTACTTTATTAACCAGAAACCTGCGTGCATACGCTTCTGTGTTTGGACCAACCTGCGTATACACTGTTTTTAGTCACAGAACCAGCGTGTATACGTGCCTTCACTTCACTGAACCTGCGTACAGATCTATAAAGGATAATTCACTCTTCCAATCATTCACACATTAGTTAACCCAGATTTATAGATCAATCATGCACCACATATAATAGATCAAAATCATTCAAAGATACTATGATTCAAGCCTTAATATTTTGACCCTTCAATAGAACTTATCCTTCTCCTTGCGCTCAGGTTCCTCCTTCATTTAGATCCAGATATGCACCCTAACCTAATCCCCAATATTCCAAATCTAGCACTTTATCAGATATTCAATTAATTCAGATATCCTTTGCTAAATGATCTCCTTCCTCTTTTTATATTCTTAGGCCTTTCAAAATACCACGGTCCTAAACCATAACAAATCAATACCATGGACTCAATACTTGGGATCAACACTTCTGACAAGATACCATGGCCCAAAAACTATAGGTCCAAATACCAACGACTAAATACCACGGACCAAAAATACGTTCTCCTACATGTACGTGCTTTTTCTTGTGTGAAAGTGCATGTATAGGCATACGCAACTTCGGAACGTCTAAACGGTGTGTATACACGGCTTTGTCAAGGTGAACCTACGTATATATCTTTTTATTTTGTTCCTACGTATATAGAGCAGTAGACAATCACACACAAGAACACAAGATATAAGGTGGAAACCCAATGTGGGTGAAAACCACTTGCTGCAATTCGTCTCTATCTTCCTTTATTTAGAAACTTCTTTTTACAATGTTTTTGTACTGGTGCAGTCCTTTACAGTATGCAGGCTGCTACCTGCAGAGAGCTACAACCCTCTCTCGTTCTCTAGCTTTCTTGGAAGGGAGCTACAACCCCCTTAGCTCTTGTACTAGCTGGGATACTAGTACGCAGGCTACTACCTGCAGAAGGCTACAACCTTCTCTTTGCTTCCAGGGACCACGTTTCATAAATTTTTAGACTGGATCCATGAACATCAATCAATCATCAAGAATTTATGTATCAAACAATCTCCTTTTCACCAATTAACATTGAATCAAATAGACACTTCTCTGACCGTTGTACCCAGAACACAGTAACAGTAACCACACACCAAATTCTGAACCCAGAACACTGAACAATAAACAAAAGCAGCTAGAACACAATTTAAGAGACGTACGCTACTTTAATAACCAGAAACATGCATGCATACGCTTCTGTGTTTGGACCAACCTGCATATATGTTGTTTTTAGTCACAGAACCAGCGTGTATACGCGCCTTCGCTTTACTGAACTTGCATACAGATCTATAAATGATAATTCACTCTTCCAATCATTCAGACATTAGTTAACCTAGATTTATAGATCAAGCATGCACCACATATAATAGATCAAAATCATTCAAATATACTATTATTCAAGCCTTAATATTTTGACCCTTCAATAGAACTTATCCTCCTCCTTGCGCTCAGGTTCCTCCTTCATTCAGATCCAGATCTGCACCATAACCCAATCCCCAGTATTCCAGATCTAGCACTTTATCAGATATTCAATTAATTCAGATATCCTTTGCCAAATGATCTCCTTCCTCTTTTATAGTCTTAGGCCTTTCAAAATACCACGATCGTAAACCATAACAAATCAATACCATGGACTCAATACTTGGGATCAACACTTCTGACGAGATACCATGGCCAAAAAACCATAGGTCCAAATACCAAGGACTAAATACCACAGACCAAAAATAAGTTTTCCCACTTGTACGTGCTTTTTCTTGCGTGAAAGTGCGTGTATACGCATACGCAACTTCGAAACGTCTAAACGGCATGTATACGCGGCTTCGTTAATAGGTCTGCATAGATTTTATTCGCCATTCTTTTTTATGTATCCTTTTCTTGTAATATATTTTTCAAATAGGGAGTGGGTGAATTTGAACAGTCATGGCACCTGTAAGGATTGAGTCACGATCCATAGAGATGGAACAGACATCTGATTAGAGGAATAGTCTTGCAATGTTGTAGGAATCTAGGTTCCTCCCGTTCCTGCAGAAGTTCGATGCGTTTGACTCAACTGTGGCAATAGAATTTGCCCGAACCTTCGATGGGAGCTGAGCCAAGGATGGTCCATTAGAATTTGCAGTAACAAAAGAATCAATATCTCAAGCTACAGGGTTTCCGGTAGTAGGGGAGAAATGGTTAAAGAAGGAAAAGTTAGAAAATAAATTGTAGCACTGGTTCGTGGTCAACCCAAAGTAGAAGGTAGACTGGAAGAACGGCCTCCAGTGGAACACCATGATAGGGAAGTGGAAGGATCTCCTTTATGTGTTGTAGAAGTTCCTTACTTGTGAAGGTCGTTATTCACTAACTTTCCCCTACCACATACGACTACTCTTACACTTTGAGTCGAGTAAGCTCATCAATGTCCCATATTATTTTCTCAAAAGTTTAGAAAAGATGGTGAAGGGGGTCTAGAAAGGAAAATCCAATCAAGCCACATGCAGATTATATAACTACGGGTTGATTACAATCTTAGTCAAGAAGGAACTGGAAGCTAGAAGTATGACTTGGGAGGAATTCTTGGAGGATTTTCAGGGGCGGAGCGTAGAGAAGTCAACTCAAAAGAAAAGTGCAGAGAAGTTGACCCAGAAAAAGAGTGCAGAAAGACTGATGTCGACTTAGAAGAGGAGTGCAAGCAAAAACAAGAAATCAGAAATGATGACCCTGTGTCCTATTGAGACCAGGAGATCATCAAGGCGAAGAACTGCCTCCTGAAGGGCGACTCACGATCAGTCGACTTCTCTGATACTGTTGGATGACTGGCCACCTACTTCGCCAGGTAAAGATAATCTTTTGGTTCTTGCTGAGCCAGCAGCTCACACAGTGCTTGATGGAGACTATGTGGAGAAGGAAGACGACACACTCTTGTCAGTGCTCCTTGGAAGAATGAAGAAAATAAAGGTGATGTCGAGTACAAGTAAGAACCCAACAGAAGGTCAGTTGGATGACAAGGCACAAGATCCTGAAACCCCCAACCTTTTTGAAGATCAAGGTACTGAAACCCATGACATGATGAATGAGCAGGGTACTAAAACCCCTGGCGTGATGAATGAGTATGGTGCTGAAACCCTCAATGGTTTTGAAGAACAAGGTACTGAAACCCAGGGTGAGATAGATGAGCAGGGCACTGAAGCCCTTAATAACACTGAGGAGCAGGGTACTGAAACCCCTAATAAGGTAAAAATGCAGGGCACTAAGACCCTTATTAACATTGATATTTCGGGTGTCGAAACCCTTGATGATATTACAATGTAGGAATTGAAAGGTGGCCAGCATAATTTCGACCTTGATAATAATGACACATGTCTAGAGTCAACTACTGAAGAATCGGTGCCCGAGGAATTGAGAATGGAGAACTCCACCCCCTCCTTGAATAGTCGTATAGAATAACTCAAGCAACATGTTTATGGCTTGGAGGTGTTAAACCGAGCCATGAAGAAACAACATACAGAGTTGAAACAAGCACACACAAAGTTGGCAGGGGAGGTGAAGGAAAAAAGCGACAAGTTAAGATATGGAAGTATCAGGCTTCAAAGAGTTATGACCGTCTTAAGATGGTGACCAAGAAACTTAAAAAGGTTTGAAGCAGGAAGGCAAAGATAATGAAAGGAGGGATTAATATACAAGTTCATAATGAAAGGGAGGCCCTTCTGTTTTGGTTTTTTTGCAGTAGGTAAGGGTTGTGTGAGGACCCACAATAGCTTAAGGAGAGAAGGATGTTGGTAGGCTAAATTGCTCCATTCTTTAACCATTTTTCCCTTCAAAACCATAACCTTATAACTCTGTTTTAACCTTGCAAACTCCTTATTCCTACACTAGTCCAAGAATCATATCCCTTCCTACACTAGCTTTATGTTTCATGTTTAAGGGTTACGAATGCGCTTAATTAATCATTTTCGTAGATTTCATGCCTTTAAATCTTTGCAACTACTAATTCTCTTCCTAGAAGTATTTGATGGACAATGAATTAGTTATCTTGTTAGCATGGTCAAGTGCAGGTAGGACTCCTACACCACTGGAGAATCTTCAACTACCATGACATCTCACCACTCCATGTGGACGTCGTGTTCTAGAACGATTAACTCGATTTGGGCTCAGAGCATGGAGGAAAATCAGGGATATGGTGGAGATTAGGTCACTGGCTGAATACCTAGAATAGTGTTTTATTATAGTTGAAAGGCTTAGCATGAGCTGTTGTTGTTATTTTGTTGTAGCCGAAAGGCTCAGATTGGAATGCTCGTTGTAATTTGGTTATGGCCTCTCCCCTGAATGAATGTATAAAACATAGGACTTAGATAGAAAATGGTAGCGAGTGATAGATATAGCAAGGATATCGTGATTCTGTCCTTTTATAATTTTTCTTATATTGCCTTCGTTTTGGGCTAGATTCCAATTCATGATGTATATTTGTTGATCATTAATAGAAAGGAACTATGCCATGTTTTCTCAATCTTGCACTTAAACTCTGTGTTCATGCTTTGATTAAAGAGCGGAGTCTTTACATTTCCTAAAGTAGGAAACGAGCTCATTGGCTAGGGCAAAGCCAACCCAGCTCGTTCTCCCTTGTGTTCTCTTTTTCAATTAAGGTGTGTTAATTATTTTTAATGCAAAGTGTAAGGTAATGATCCAGGTCTGGGTGTGACAAAGGACCCTTCCGAAACCTTTACTTTTGTGATGTGTTAAATTTCATTTTTAAAAGAACATAAATGAATACATTTGCATGTTGTAAAGAAGAGGAACATGACAATTATCAACACATGAGAACATAAGTTGTTGATAACGGAGTTCGTCCAAGAGGGACTATGTCTCTGGGCCCCGATGTTAAGTTGGTGTAGGCTGTTGCATTAAGTGTTGTCAATAGTGATGATGTACATAAGAGGTGATGTCACTATCATACAAGGAAAATGCCCTCACGTAGGAGTGGCTCCAAGAGATGTTCCACTATAGGAACTCTCAGTTAAAAAGACTCCTATCAGTATGACATAAAACTCATGCATGATGATCATCCCACCAACATGGCATAAAAAGCGATTTCAATGCAAACATACATGGCGACAACATGAGTATCCCATAAACATGACGACAAAGGGATCTCTAACAAAACATGACAAATCATGACAACAAGTACATCGCACATATGATTCCGCATCACATCAAGCAGGAATCATGAAAACAAGTAAGAAATAAGATCCCACATAAAACATCAAACAGGGACCTGTGCAGCACAATGCATCACATAGCAAAAAGAAGTGCATGAACATACTACATACACCTCACATCCAAGGGCCATCTGAAGAAGAGGATGTCAAACTGCTGAAGCTAGTCATACCATCAATCTCACGGCATCAACCGCATGGAATGACTGCTTGCACATGAATGCTGACACCTGCACTCCACTTAGAAAAGTGGCTGAAAAATGAAATGAGAAAATGGAAAATCTGAACACACCATCAGATTTGTGGCATCAAATAGTGCAAAATCATCTGTCAAATTTTTGAATTATGAGAAAGTGGAAATCTGGAGCTCAAGGAATCTTTTAGCTTCCCCCTAGATTCCTTAAAGATTCCCTCCTTCGGGTCCTCTGTAAATTGGGTGCTCAGATCAGGAAACTAATTGTGCCATCAGGTTCATGTCGTCGAGAGGTGTAAGATTGACATAAATTTTGTCCAATTTGGACACTACAAAAAATTCACCCTCCTGGAAATTTTGCTCCTTCATGGTTCCACCTGCATTAAAAAAATTAATTAAAAAATATTGCCTCGATTTTTGTACCCACTCCTAGTTCCTCCATGTTGCCTAGGTGCACTATGCAAATGAGTTTTTATATAAGTTTCCGGGCAGATATTCCCACCTAGGGTTGGTTGACGCAGTGGTTATGGATCTGTTTGTCACAAAGGAGGTCGGGCAGTCAAACCCCACCCCCTCCCTTCTTTTACATAACCAAAGTTAAAAATGGAAGGGAGGTTGGGTTGGGTCCGCCTTGGGTGGCCCGCCCACCTCACATTCGCTCCAACGGTGGTCCCTTATAGCATGGCAGTTTCATTAAAGGCATGTGGTTGGGTCCGTGCCCCAAGGGCAGGCCAACCACCTAATTTAATGTGCTAACGGTTCCGAGTATGGGGGGAGGGGCTGGGAGTAGTGGCCCGCCCTTCCATTAATACATTATATTGTTAAGGTTTCGAGTGGCGGGGATGGTGGCCCGCCACCCCTCCTTTTTATATTTTTTTTTGTTATTAAAACAATATGCCGATTTTCAAAAATTCAGAATTTGGACTGAAGGAGTCATTTAAATGAGGCAACAATTTCACCGGGAATCTGGCTGGAGTTGGCTGGATTCCGTCCGTCGGAAAAATTATAAATTGTGTCTCCATTAACCTGCCCGGTCAGCAAAAGCCAACCAAAACATTGTCTACCTCTATCTTCCTCATCCGGACTCAGATTGACGAACCGTTCACACCATTGCGATCACGATCACGAGATATTTAACATGAATTTGGTTTGAGGATAATATAAACACTTTGATTTTTAACCCTTCCTAAGTCCTCCTAGACTTCTGCATGTGTCTGGATCCACCTGGATCAATCCTCCCCACTGAGGATCTTTTGGTCCTCCAAAAGCATGAAAAATAATCTGCAACTTCTCTATACCTTGTCTACATCATAAGCATCCTGAAAGGTCTCACTTCCATCTCCTTCACCTTTGTTCTTCAGAGCCTTAAGCAATGAGCCAACACTTTCCATCTCTGCAACTTGTAGTACATTGTTTTGAAAATTACATGCTTGAACTTCATGACCAACTAATGACCCAAGCATCCCACACTTGCCACGAGTTTATACCACATACTCACTGGTCAAGTTTACATCGAAACAGAAACAATACCCCAGCTATGAAAACAAGGCCAACTTATCACTATTGATTCAACAAGTGATAGAAAACACATCATCACTACAACACATGATTTACAAAGATAAGGCCAGACACTATTTTGTTTTGACAAGTGATGGAAACATGACATCATTTTCAAAGTTTAAAATGCAACTCAAAATAAGACCAGACATCATTCTTGCAAAACAAGCGATGGAAAAAACATCATCACTTTTACACTTTAAAATGCAATAAATGATTTACAAAGGCACGACCATGACAAGGTACCATATCTAGAAACCATTTTTCACTTATCAATGTGAATGGATTGCCTCCTTGTGGTGGTTTTTCTTGTCGAACAACTGCTTCATCAGGTTCATGCACTAACACTTTATATTTAAGGCGTTGCTCTGGATGGAGCCTCCAACATGTAGCTCTTTGATGGCCACTTCTGTCGCAATGACTGCAATAGGTCTTCTTCCTCCAGATTTGCTTAACATGTTTCTTTACCTGTTTTTGAGAGGGTCTTTCATGCCTCATCCTTTCGTGTGTTGCCATTCTTTTCCAACACTTAGAAAATGTATGGTTATGTAATCCACAAAAGGTACATGTTTTTCTATTCCATGTTTTATGTTCATCTCTAACATCATGATTATAACCGAAATGAACAATCGAATATCGAAACTGGTTATACCTTTCCTTGTTGTATCTTGTGTAAGTATGGAGATGAGAGCTTGCCTCATCTCTTTCCTTGCAATGGAAACTACCATGGGATGATGGGGATGTGTTCCCATCATTCTCTTTCCTTTACAATTTCGACAATGTCTCGGAAGAATTTGACACCTTCGAGCATTCTCCCTTGGTGTATCTCAAGCCTGCAAATTGATGTTTATGCACAACCTCCAAAGTTTGAGTTATGCCTTGGTTATTAACACCAATATTTTCTTCCGCCTCGTGCCTCATCCTTGTAAGGAGCCTCATGTTTGTCCCTGTAATTTGGATCTCCACATCTCCAACAGAAATAATACTATGTGAAGACAAAACTAAAAGGAATTCAACATCTTTTACCTCCTCTGTCGATGTGGAAAGAACTGATGAGGGCTTCCCATCATCTGTTGTTGGTGGCTCGCTAGCTATCTTGGCGCATTCCCCAACTTCTTTTATAACATACCCAAGTCCTGTCTGAAGGGGTAATTCTTCTACTTTGATGGGGTTGACAATGCCTTGGCCATTAACGCCCAAGTCTTTTCCTTCATACCTCATTCTCTTCAATAGTTTGGAGCCAATTCCTATGGTATGATTTTCAAAAAAAGTGAAATCATCATCAGGACACACATGAATTTAGAGAACTACTTTTTACCTCACATGGGTCACACTACAGCTTTTCCAAGGCCTCATCCTTTTCTTTTAGTTGTTGTAGCAAACTTTTTTTTCCTCTTTCCCTTCATGTGGAAGCATATTCAATTCAGCGTTATCTGTTTGAAGGCTTAGGTTGTTGTGCTTCAGTTCTTCCAGGGCCTCTTCTGTGGCTTGCAACTAAAGTTGCAATCACTCCTTTTCCTTTATCTCTTTCTGTAGAGTTTCATGCATTATTTCCACCCTTTCGGAAATTTTGAGCATGGTCTTGTACATCACTTTTTCATCCTCTATCACTGCATGTTCCATTGTTCATGCTTGCAATTCACATCCATGCAAAGACCGCTCTGATACCACTTGATCCAGGGCCAGGTGTGACAAAGCTCCCTTCCAAGACTTTTTATTTTCGTGATGTGTTAAATTGCATTTTTAAAATAACATAAATGAATACATCTACATGTTGTAGAGAAGAGGAACATGACAATCATCAACACATGAGAACATAAGCGGAGTTCGTCTAGGAGGGACTACATCTCCGAGCCCTAGTGTCAAGATGGTTTAGGCTGCTACATTAAGTGTTTTCAATATTCATGATGTACATAAGAGGTGATGTTGCTATCATACAAGGAAAATTCCCTCACGTAGGAGTGGCTCCAAGAGATGTTTCACTACAGGAACTCTCAGTCAAAAAGACTCCTATCAGTATGACATAAAACTCATGCATGATGATCATCCCACCAACATGGCATAAAAAAGGGATCTCGATGAAAACATACATGGCGACAACATGAGTATCCCAACAACATGATGACAAAGGTATCTCGAACAAAACATGATGAATCATGACAACAAGGACATCACACAGATTATTCTGCATCACATCGAGTAGGAACCATGGAAATAAGTAAGAAGCAAGATCCCACATCAAACATCAAACAGGGATATGTGCAACACAATGCATCGCATAGCAAAAAGAAGTACATCAACATACTACATATACCTCAGATCCAGGGGCCATCTGAAAAAGAGGATGTCAAACTGCTGAAGCTAGCTATACCATCAATCTCACGGCATCAATCGCATGGAATGACTGCTCGCACATGAATGTTGACACCTACACTCCACTTAGAAAAGTGGCTGAAAAATGAAATGAGCAAATGTAAAATATGAACACACCATCATATTTGTGGCATTGAATAGTGCAAAATCAACTGTCAAATTTCTGAATTCTAAGAAAGTGGAAATCTAGGGCTCAAGGAATCTTTTAGATTCCCTCTAGATTCCTTAAAGATTCCCTCTTCCCGGTCCTTTGCAAATCGGTTGCTTAGATTAGGAAACTGACTACGCCATTGGGTTCATGTCACCGAGAGGTGTAAGATCGACATAAAATTTGTCCAATTTGGACAATGCAAAAATTTCACCCTCCTGGAAATTTTGCTCCTTCATGGTTCCACCTTCATTAAAAAATATCACCTCGATTTTTGTGCCAGCTCTTGGTTCCTCCATGCTCCTTGGGTGCACTGTGAAAATGAGGTTTTATATAAGTTTCCAGGCAGATATTCCCACATGGGGTTGGTTGGCGTAGTGGTTACAGATCAGTTTGTTACAGAGGAGGTCGGGCGGTCAAACCCCGCCCCCTCCCTTTTCTTACATAACCAAAGTTAAAAATGGAAGGAAGGTCGGGTTGGGCCTACCTTAGGTGGCTCGCCCACCTCACCTTCACTCCAATGGTGGTCCCCTTATAGTGTGGTGGTTTCATTAAAGGGGTGTGGTTGGGTTCGTGCCCCAAGGGCCGACCCACCACCTAATTTTATGCGCTGACAGTTCCGAGTATGGGGGGAGGGGCCAGGAGGAAGTGGCCCGCCCCTCCATTAATACATTATATTATTAAGGTTTGGGGTGGTGGGGTTGGTGGCCCGCCACCCCTCTTTTTTTATATTTTTTTTTGTTATTAAAACAATATGCCCATTTTCAAAAATTCAAAATTTGGACAAAAGGAGTCATTTAAACAAGGCGACAATTTCACCTGGAATCTGGCCAAAGTTGGCCAGATTCCATCTAAAAAATTCTAAATTGTGTCTCCATTAACCTACCTAGTCAGAAAAAGTCAACCAAAACTTTTACTGCCTCTATCTTCCTCATCCGGACTCGGATTGACGAACCATTAACACCACCATGATCACGATGACGAGATGTTTTACATTAACTTGGTTCAAGCATAATCCAAACACTTTGTTTTTTACCCTTCCTGAATCCTCCTAGACATTTACATGTGTCTAGAGCCACCTGGATCATGTAAGCAGATGTTTCTTTTATCTTTCTGCAAGGTTTAAATCTTATTTCATTATAGTGTGACGAATCTGTGGTGTGTGAGTTCGATTGAAGTTTAATCTTATGATTTCCTTCTTTGAAGTTTAATCTCATTTTTTGCTTGGATCATGCAAGCATGCATTCCTGCTCCAATGTGTTTGCAATATCGCATATTTATTCTTCTGATTCATTATAGTAATGGTATTTTGTTTCTATTTGATAAGTCTTAATGCGATCCTGAAGAGTGTGATTTTTATTAAGTCTTAATGTGATTCTTAAAAGCGTGATTTCAATTCTTAAGTTATTTTGGTATTTTGAATTAAATACACTTATGAAACAAAACATTGTTGTGACACACACTGGTATGTGCCTGTACTTTATGCTATTTAGGAAAGATTTTATTCATGCGTAATAATTCTTAAATGAAATCTTTTTGGGTCTAAAAGGTTATGCGTGAAAATCAATAGCGTTGATAGCTATTACAAGATTGAAGCCTGTTGTCACATTTAAATGATCTCTTAGATTGCATGCAGCAGATCATTAATTAAAAGTGTTCTTTGATTTTGGAATTAATTCTTGTTTTAGACATTAAAAGATTAGTTGACGCACCTTTCGGTTTGAGGAATCTACTTTAAAATTTATGTCCACCTTTGCAAGTTATTTTTCTTATTTAACACATTCTTTAAGCTCTCGAAAGAAGGATTGGAAAGCTTGATGAAGGAACCTCTGTCCCAGTATAGGAATCGATCTCCTGATACAAGAACAGAGGGCTCTAACCTTGAGGCTTAGAGTTCCTGCATAAATACATAAATCTTCGGTACAGCTGTAAAATATACTCCCAACACTTAAACTTTGTTCTGGTACTAGTGCAAGTACATTACAGAAGTAGAGGAATAACTTAGTACAAGGAGGAAGATCTAAAAGGAGACAGATATCTTCAAGGGTCCAATTATTACTTTGGAACACAACTATATATATTGAAGATAAACATATATTTACATTTTCAAATATTGTTGCAAGATGTTGAGAATTTCTTTCATTTGTTTTCCTACAAAAGAAGTTTCTTTCATATTCCAACACTAGAAGATCTTTGGTGTAAATTGTTGAGTGATATTTTCGTTTTTATTCAGCAAGATTGCAATTAAGGAAGTAGGAATAGAGTTTGTAAAATTTCATATCATTTCTAGCATTTCTTGTGCTTCGTCTCTAAGTTTATGAAACCCCCGGGTTGACAATTAACTATTGAAGGAGTCTGCTTGACAGGAATTCTTGCACCCAACATAAATGAATTGTATATACATATGCATGTACCTATCTATCTTGCATACATGTATGAATACATTTGTTCACATGTTTTTATATTTATGTAATTTTATATATTGATCCAGAGGGTGAAAATGTTGGTCCAAGTAGACGTAAGCGAAGCCAGATAGTTCAAGAAGAAGGCCAGACACCAACTACGACTTATCCATCTGATATTCCAAATGAGCTTCCTTGGGAGACAAACCTCCAACAATGCACATTACAAAAGTGTAAAAGTCATTATTCTAAATTGAGGAAATATCTTGGGAGTTTGGAGCTCCCTACAAAGATTAGAGAAAGCTTAGAAATAGTTGTGCACTCTCTAAGCTCATTTCTTGGTATTTACAAGAAGCTTGGGCCAACCACAGATTCATTTATAGATATGATGAGGCATATAAAGGAAGCAATGATGGGTCTTGATAAATGGGTCGGGGTCAGTAAAAGGGTTACAAAAGAAAATGAAAAATCTATGTTTAATTTCAAATAAGGGCCAAAAAGAAATATTCTCAAGGTGCAATATTTCAAGCACCCTAGTATAGCCAACCATTTGTATGATATGTTCCTTGCAGCGTATGGAAAACTGTCATGGAATGATGAGATTCCAATTTATTTTGCAAAATTATTTTATGCAAAATTATTTTTGGGTATGAAACCCGATTATAATGACATTCCATCTGAATATTATGGTACTGAGAAAGGTCTGTTATATGATTGTAAGGGCACATTACGTGATACTAAATTGCCTCACCCTCAGCCACCTTTGGTATGCCAACCTCCTCGTCTGGTAAATTTGTGGTTAGAGAAGGATTCCGCTTCTCAAATTAGTCAAGAAGGAAGGGATGCCATTATAGACAACATACATAGTGCATTGACTAGAATTGATATCGATCTAAATCATCAAAGAGAATGAGTTAATGCACATGCTAATTTTGTATATAAAACAGATAAGGAGATAGATAATATGAATACTGAGGAGCTTAAAGAATATGCAAATACTTGTCGTAATGGTGGCAAGACCTAATTGTTCATGAAGAACAGGGTGTGGGATCGGTATGTGTTAATGGTTAGGGTGGATATTTTAATGTAATTTGTAATGTATGTGTTAATGTCAATTCACATACATTTTTTTTATTTTTTCAAATATAATCTAACACAAATGTATCATATGTTCACCATTTTTAGTTAACTCATTTGTTGAAAAACAAAATTGATAATTTCACAGTCTCAGGTTCAGGTTCCAATGAAGATATTTTGAGAGATGTTAGTTTTTTTAAGAGTTCATATTGATACAGTTATTATTCTACTTTTATTATATTAGTATATTGTGAGGACATATTTTTAAAAGAAATAAATATGTATATAAAATTAAATGTTAATAGATTCTCATTCTGACCAATGTTTTGGACATAGTGCCATCCTCTTCCTCCCTATTAGGAGATCTGCCACAAGTATTGAATATTTCACTTATGTTTTGTTGTAGATTGAAGTGCAAGTTTCATTAAAAATGAGATAGATTTATCTTATAGTTTTGAAATTTTGAACTTTTAGGTTTGTGGAGATGATTTCCATTCTCTGAGGACTTTAGCGATGGAGTTGCAATGGGGATGGGATCATCTAGATAATTTTAAAAAGTCGTGTAACAATTTTTTTAATGTTGCGAGTTTATACATTTTCATGTGCAAATAAATTTATAAAAATATATATATATATATATATATTAATATATATATATATACATGTATTGTACATGGGCATCCAAGAGGGCACAACGAACACCAAAAGGGCACAATGGAGGGGGAACACCATGAGGTATTGCATGGAATTTGAAACTTTTTACAATTTTGTTTTATTGATTACATTCTCATTTTATTTTAAAACATTAAAATTTGATTTTAAAACATTAAAATTTAATTTTAAAGTACATAATATTATGTATATATACAGTTACACATGTTGTGCAAGGAACCCATGATTCAGATGAGACCACGAGGAGGTTGATAGATAATATATGTTATGAAACCAACTCAAGAAAAAGATAGAAAAGATAGATCAAGGCCTTAAAATTCAGCCTCTTCGAGGGGGCAACCTCCTTTACATTACATAAATGAACAATTCTTAGATGATTCAAATGACAAAACCTCCTTTCTATATATA
>APFE030960077.1:35331-52984 GCA_000404065.3 Pinus taeda
AACCCAGCCGACCTAACAATAATAATATAAAGCCACAAAAATAACAATAGAGGGATTCTATGGGGCACAGTAATAACAATATGGGAACAATGGGGGCACAAAAATATTAATAAGGGGTATAACTACAATAGTGATGGGGTAATCACTAGTATTATGGGGACCCAACAATATATTTATGTGAAATTCTCTAAGTTGATGTAATTTTTTATTTGAAAGTCTTTTAATGTTATTTTTACTTTTATCATGATATAAATTTTGGACATATTTAAAGTAAAACTTTTTATTATGAATTGATGCATATTAATATTTAAAAACTTTTTATTATATATTTAATTTTATAATGATATAAATTTTGGACATATTTCAAATCTTGAACTCTTAATTATGATTTAATACATGCTAATTTTGGAGTTTAGGTACATTTTTTATGGTACAATTTGCATGATGTATGGTTTGATGCTTAAAACTTGGTTTTACATATTTATGTTCATGAATATGTAGCAATGAAAGTAAAATTGCATTTAGTTGGTACATTTTACATTCAATCATTCATATAATGTTAGTAGATGATTCTTAGGTTTTGTTTAAAGTTTTTTTGTCAAGTTATTTGAAATGAATCTATTAAAATTGCAAATTACAAAATGTGAGGTCTACATTTTGCATTTGAATGAATCTTATAATTCAATGTAGATGTTTAAAACAATTATAACTTAAAATTACATTATAAAACATGGCATATACATTTTGCATTCATGTATAGAAAGGTTACTATGGATGTTGGTTGATAGTTAACTTTTAATATAAAGTTGTTTGAATGAAAAAACATAAGTTAGATAAAAATACATTATAAAACATGGCCCACAATTTTCATGATACATGCATGGTTTGATGCTTTTAAAGGTTTTGCATATTTTCATTTAGTTGGTACATTTTGCATTCAATCATTTAAATAATGTTAGTAGATGATTGCTAGATTTTGTTTAAATTTGTTTTGTCTTGAGTTATTTAAAATGAATATATTAAAATTGCAAATTATAAAATGTGATGTCTACATTTTGAATTTAAATGAATCTTATAATTTGGTGTAGATGTATAAAATAATGATAACTTAAAATTGCATTATAAAATACGGTATGTACACTTTGCATTCATGTATAGAAAGGCTACTATGGATGTCGGTTGATACATAACTTTTAATATATAGTTGTTTGAATGCACAAACATAAGTTATATAAAATTGCATTATAAAACATGGCCCACAATTTGCACAATGCATGCATGGTTTGATGATTTTAAAGGTTTTACATATAATTTAAGTTCTTGAATATGTTGAAATGAAAGTAAATTTCCATTTAATTGGTACTTTTTTCATTCAATAATTCCTATAATGTTAGTAAATAATTCTTAGTAAATGACTCAACCAACCATAATCACAAATTAACATAGTAGCAACAACGCTCAGCTCAACCAACTATAATCATAAATTAACATAGTAGTAACAATGCTCGGCTCAACCAGCCACAATCACAAATTAACATAGCAATAACAGCGCAATATACATCACAAATTAACATAGCAGTAAATCCTCAATACAGGTCTACATAACCAGAAGTATACATATAACTTTGTGACTGAATACAAGACCCAATGAGTATCACTTTCACATCATCACATTCTTAAGAATGTACAACTTAAGAGTGCATAAAAAGAAATGCTAACAATGTACTTGAACTCTAAGATCTTAAAGATGAATCCAAGTAGAAGAAATTGTTGGGTAGTTCAATTAAAAGAATTCTAATGGAATTCCATCTTCAATGATCTATTCATGGTCAGCTTTTTACATTCTCCATTTTTTAACTATCAATTGTTTTTTTATTGAAATTCTATCAAATTTATGCGTGTTGCACACACCAAGTGAATATATTGACAACTTATGACATTGGGTTGATAGCCTTGAAAGTAAACATTACTCTCTGTTTGGTGAGTTTCTTGGAAAAAATAACCTTTCAGTATAATAAACCCTCTTTCATATATAAAATCATTATCATCATAGTCTTCCAATAACTTCATCTTTCGTTCAATGCACTGCATCAAATAATACTTGACATTTTCTATGTTGTTACTGGGTGCAACTACAATAAAAATATCTCCTACACAATAAAATATTTGTAAATTCAGATCATAATTAACATGAAATTAACTTTATCAATATGGACTTGATTTTATTATTTATTTCTAGATCTCTATATTTTAACTATTATCTAGATACTTATACGCATTGATTTTTAAAACATCACACACACACACACATATATTTCTTTCGAAATCAATTGAAATGTTACCTTCTCTAACAAGATCAGAAACTCAATCATCTTCAAATGATACTATAGTCTCCTTTGATTCCATCTCTTCGAAGCTTGCAACTAACATTTTCCCCTTTGTATTTAGTTTTGTATGTTGCCAAAGTTTTACATACATATTGTTTTCACAAACATCATTGGATTGTGTGTCATCTATGAAAACAAGACAAAAAGCAAGAATATTTTATTTTATCAAATGCAAATGCATTTCGATAATCCTTTGTTTTAATTGAATGCAATTTCCGAGTCCATTTTATTGTTTTAGCTTCATATGTAATTGATATATATAAATCTTCAACTCCAATATGCCAAAAAAACTTATAGTAAATTCAAACAAGAATTTAAATATGTTATTTAAAATATAATTTATATAAAGATAATCATCCTCCATATTGTTTAACATATAATTTGTAATGGTTTAAAATTAGAAAATTGGCATATATTCAAAACAAATACAAGTTAATTTGTATATATGTACATACCTCTATACCTCCCTTGATGGGTTAGTCTGATGGCTTAGTGCAACATTGCACCATTGAACAACTTGTCCAACTTAGACAAGTCTATTTGCAGAGTGGTCCATTTGATATCTTCGAAGTGCTCATTTTATACATGCCCCTCCATCATCATGCTCTCCTTTTCCATGACCAGTCTCAAACAAATTCCAGCAATATTTAATATGGGTTTTCTTATGAAGATGACACATCCAAAGAATGATCGTGAATATTTGAATTAACCTACGCATCCATCTGACCATATCCACTGTTCATTGAATTTTATTCCACGACCTTTCAATGAGTCATAAATCTTATCAAAAAAACGTTGTACAAAATGCGTATCGTGTGTACAATCATCACTAATATAAAAGTGATATTATTTAATAACATGTCGATTTTGACTAGTGCTTTCTATATCATCAACATTTTTTTCATCATGTCTATATAGAATATCAACAAGCATAGAGACTTGGTCAAAATGATAATATTCTCTATGTGTTTCACTTTGTGCAACAAATGTGTAATTCTCTGCAAAATAAACTATTGACAATATGGTCTCTTGTGGGAAAATTTCACATCATTTTTTGAATTGCAAGTCTTGCCATCGAGCTCTATTTGAATGCTTGGTGTAATTATAAATTTATGTCTCAAATTTCTTCAAAAATTCTATCACATGAATTTCTTATTCTTATAAACCAATCCTTTTAGCACTTGTACTATTATTTGAACTAATCGATGTGTGGATATATTCATATCTCTTCCATTTCACTTTTAGGTTAGACAATGATTAATCGTTTATAACAATAGACTACTTGTCATGAAACAAAGTCAAATTTCCACAATGATCACATCTTTTACCACCAACACATTTCTTTTGGTAAATTAATTCATGACTTTCTCTTGCATATAGAATTTCGGATATGAAACCATGGATAGTGGAAGAGGAGGTGAATTTTTCCAAAATGTTTTACCAAAATTAAGGAAGGTGTCATAATATAATTGAAATTCCACATGATAACAACAACAACAAGTGTCATGTACAGTGATAGGTTTAACATACCATTGTTTTTGTTGCACAAAAGTACTGATTGAGACATTAATTCCATGATTCTCTTCTATGAATTTATTAGACAACTCTATCTAAGTGGTGTCCAAGATATGTTTTGCATTTTCTTCATATTGATTCTGTGTTATTCTTCATCGCATCACATCCCTTTCTTTTGGCGAAACACGTGAATTTTTTCATCCAATATTCATATATATTTTTTTAACATCTTCTCCAAGTCTATCTTTGTATGGTTGCCCACAAATAACTACCCAACAAGCAAGCTCATCATTTACATCTATTTGCAATCGAAATTTCTTATGTTTGTGCAATGCTTTTCGTGAGGTCCCTAATATTTTTTCCATAGATTTTACCAAATGATTTTCTATATTACTTGATGAAATCACTGCCATTTGTATTGCTCTACGTGCAACTACATCATTTTTCTTTCTAGATCTTCTAATTGTTTTTAGAGCACAATTTATATTTTGAATCACATTTTCCTTCACCTTTTTATCTTTCGTTGATTTTTGAATACCCAATAGAGATGTCGCATATTTTAATTTCTTTGATGTTAAAATACCTATCACTTTGTTCATTATCTTTTTCACTTTGTCTTTCAACCTTTTCAATCTCATGATCAATGATATGAAGAATACCTCTTTCTATTTACATTGCAAAATATTTTTCAATTTAGTTCATCAAATAAAAATTAAATTTCACAATACACTAGTTTAATTTTAAATATCATTTATAATATTTACATTTACATACCCGCTTCAACTTCTAATTGAGATTGATTTGCCCTTTCAATATTTGTGTGCTCTTATTTCTTTATTTTGTAATAGTTTCTCCCGTATTCTCTACGAGCCTCAGTGTCTTTTGTTTCACCAAAATTTCTCTTACAATTTCTTTGAATTCCTATGATAATTCAATCTATATAGATTTTTAAAATCCAACCAAAAAAAAAAATCAATTTCAAAATCTTGCAAAAAAAATTCACTTTCAAAATTTAGACCAAAAAACTCACTTTAAAAAATTTAGTACAAAATACTTACCTTCAAAAAAACTCACTTTAAAAATTCAGCCAAAGAAATTTTACTTTCAAAAAAAACTCTCTTTAAAAATCAGCACAAAAAGAATCACTTTTAAAAATTCAACCATTAAGACTTACTTTAAAAATTAAGCTAAAAAATATCACTTTAAAAATTGAACCCAAAAGACTTACTTCAAAAATTAAGCTAAAAGAACCTCACTTTAGAAATTCAACCCAAAAGACTTACTTTAAAAATTAACCTAAAAAAATTCACTTTAAAAGTTCAGCGCAAATGACTTACTTTAAAAATTAAGCTAAAAATATTCACTTTAAAAATTCAACCCAAAAGACTTACTTTAAAATTAAGCTAAAAAATCTCACTTTAAAATTTCAGCCCAAGAAACTTACTTTAAAAATTAATCTAAAAAATCTCACTTTAAAAATTCAGCCCAAAAGACTTACTTTAAAAATTAAGTCCAAAACATTTCCTTTAAAAATTCAGCCCAAAAGATTTAGCTTAGAATTTCACTCCAAATGAAGAAAGAGTGCGAAAAGAATGTTTTAGCTCCATTTATTTATATCGTGAATTATGCATCCAACGAGTATCCACTAAGCGTACTTTTGAGGAAACCCACACCAAAAAAAAATGAAAATACAAAAATGTGTTTTTACATGTATTTGAGTTCCTTTCGATGTGGGTCTACTTAGAAATATGCAAAATGGGTACTTGGTAGATGTAGAAAAATTTGCATCCAATTGGTTCTTACACTTGACATTTAAGTAAATCTATATGGAGATAGGTTGAAAATACAGTAAGAAAATGTAGCTTTCTTTCTTTTCATTTAAAAAATCATAACTATTATATTATTATTTCCCTTAGGAGGCCCATTTTAGACTTTGAAATTCCCCTAATGCCTCTTCTTGTGTTTTGGTACACTGCTCTACAAATAAATTTAGACACATACGAATAGAGACCTTTACAGTTTAAAATCCTATATATTAAACCTATCAAATATTGCCTCGATATACTTCCTTTGATTTAACCATAGTTCCTTGTTTTTCCTCTCTTTTAATTTTTCACGCCCAAAGTGAAATTTATAGCATCAAGATCCTTTATGTCAAATTTAGAGGAGATTTGATTTTTTGCGTCCTAGATATTTTCCTTGTCATTTCCAATCAACAACATATAATCCACATACAATATTGAATAGATAATATGATTACCAACTAAATTGAAATACACAAGAAGATATGTTTTTCTCCTTATGAACCCAAGCCCAATATATAAATATCAAAATTTTGATACCACATCCTTGGTGATTACTTTAACCCATACATGGACCTTTTTAGCCTGTATATTGGCTCTTTCTTTCCATTCATAGAAATCTTTCTCAGTGCTTCATGTAGGTTTCTTCTTCTAGATCCCTATGTAGGAATGTTGTCCTCATATCTATCTATTCTACTTCAAAATCAAAAGTAGAAAAAACACAAAATAAATCTACTAGAAGCTAACTTGGAAATAGGGGAAAATTATCACCCAAGTCAATTCCATCTACCTAGGAATAACCTTTTGCTACTAATTGAACTCTATATTTCTCCACTTTGTCTTTTGCATTTAACTTCTTAAACACCCATTTGTTTTCAATGGGATTTCTTCCAATTGACAACTTCACTAGGTCCCATGCCTCTTTCTTGTTCAATGCCACTTTTCTTCAACCATGACCTTTTTCTATAGTTTTCCATCCTTTGAATCCATTGTTTCCCTAACAGTTCTAGAATCATCATCATTAATAAGGAAAACAGAGAAAGAGAAGACCGCTCTAATACCACTGATCCAGATTTAGACATGAGCACAACAAATTACAGAGATAACCATAAATACAGAGATGCATCAGAAATAATACTTCATTTCATTAATGTAAAATACTGAAATATGCTTACAAACATAAATGGAAATAAACTAGCTTAGGTGATGGTAGCTTATCTTTAAGGAAATATGTGGCGGCTACTTGCCTCTGAACTATCTTACAATGACACTCGAAGGCCTATTTATTGTTCAGAAATAATGAAAAACCCTAAACATCCAAAACCCTAACCCTAGGAGATGAAACGCCAAACTATGGGCCCTGTTTTAGGTAAATTGGTACATCAAATGCCGAGGGTCGTAACTTTGGTGGAGTATGCATGTCTAGATGCCTTGTTTTTCAAACCAATCTCCTCAATACTAGAGTATGTCATTCTTCTTCTTTTAATTCATGTTCTTTTGAAGAGTATGATTCATCATCCTTCAATTAAAAATATATATTCTCTATTTATTTCTCCCTTGGTAGGGATTCCCATGTAATGACATCTTTGATTTACCTAAATACCACACCTTGACTAACACAACCTTCTTAGTTTCTGGTTCCAAATCTTATAACCTTATAGACCATCTTTATGACTAATAAATATATACTTTTCAACTTTTTTATCTAGCTTGCTCCTATTCTCCTTTGGAACATGTGTATAAGCATCATAGCCAAATAAATTGAGATGTTTAAAAGAGGATTTCTTACTAGTTTATACCTCATGTGGATTCTTGTCATCCAATGTTAATGAGGGTAATCTATTTACCAAGTAACATGTAGTTTCCATTGCCTCTCTACCTATAATTCATCTCCTACCTCAATGCCTCTACGCATGCTCTTTTCTTTCTCCATTAGTGTCATGTTCATCATTTCTACAACTCCATTCTATTGAGTTGTGTATGGAGTAATATTCTACCTTGTTACACCACACTTCTTGTAGAATTCTTCAAATTTAGTCCCACGGAATTCTCTATCTTCATCTATTCTTAGAACCTTAATTTTCTTATCTATATGATTCTCCACATGAACCTTAAACTCTTTGAATTGCTAAAAGACTTTGATTTCTTACTAAGGAAATAAATAGATGTATTCCTTAAGAAGTCATCTATAAATGTGACATGGTGCATAGATTTACCCAGTGATGGAACTGACACAAGTCCAAACACATCATTATGCATTAACTGTAATATTACCCCTACCCTCATAACATGAGAGGAGCACCTCACCTGGTTCTACTTCCCATATTAATAATATATATATATAAATAAATAAATAAATAAAAAAAATAAATAAATAAATAAAAATTTACAAAATCAAAATCTATAGAGAACTTAGACATACCTTAAACTATACCATAACATCATAGTACTAGAAATCCCTTCTCTCCAATATGTTCCAATCTTTTCTCCCACAAGATAGTTTTTCTCCAAATATTGTACGAGTTTTTCCTTCTTCATCTCTAGTTTCAAGAACGACGGAATTATTGCACCCATCACTAACAGTGCTTCCTAGTAGATTATATAGAGTTCCAATCCAAATTTACCTCAGTAATAACATTTCTCCTTGAGCCATCCTAAAAGCATAGAAACCAATCAAACGAAAACTGAACCGAGTTCTCACTCTTTTAGAGGTAGCAAAACATCATTCAATTTTAGCATATTTTTGGCACTTTGAATTTTCTTTGCACATTTTTTTTTAAATGTTAGTGACTTTCATGCCAATTTTGAAAAGTGTTCATGCAACATCAACCCGTTTTTTTGGGCTTATTTGTTACACTTTAATTTTATGATATATTAGGTATGGATATTTATTTTTAAATGTTCTTGATTTTCATGCAGATTCTGAAAAACATCAACCTTTTTTTTCAGGACATATTTTCGACACTTTAATTTTTTTTGTCCTATTTTTAAAATATTTGTTACTTAACCATTTTTAAAAAAAAATGTAAAAAAACAACCCATAAAACTATGAAAAATTCAAATATAAAAAAGAAGAAAAAAAAATGTTAAAAAAGACCAAACAAAAATTAAAAACAAAAAAAAACAAAAAAACAAAAAAAAATATATATATATATATAACAAATTAAAAAATAATAAATTAAAAAACAACTTTCCACTGCTTGCCCACCCTAGCCCACAATGTCTTGGCCACTAGGTGGGGGTGGCAAGCCGATTCCCGGAATTGGTCTGCCACCCTTGCCTAATGACCAAGGGGTCATGGGCCAAAGCAGGCACCCTAGCCCGTGACCCCTTGTGTCGGGCCCCCGATTCATCACCGTTGCACTTAGGCAAGTTGGGCACCCAAACCGGGCATGTTTAACTGATGAGTTGGTGGACGAGTCGATGGGCGCGTTTAACCGACGAGCTGGGAGGGCACGCACATAACCGAGGACTAGATGGGTGCACATAATCAACAAGTTGTGGTGGACGCGTTTAACCACAAGCCGGGGTGAGAACACTTAACCAACGAGATGGGGGAGCGCCAACACAAAATTGAATAAGTTTTGGGTGCATGTGACGAGTTGGTTTATAGGCGGACAAGTTGGGCGACGGGCCGACACAACGGGCAGACACGAATGACGGAATGACGGTTGGGTGAGGGCCAACGTGTGGAAATGTTGAAGCGCCATGAGGTATGGGTTGGTTGGGCATAGCCAAGCCCCCTCCCCACGGCCAAGCAACGTATATATACAGCACAGGCAACACCAAAATAAACACAAGCAAAGTGTGAAGACAACACACAACAAAAGGGAGAACCAAACACAGGTCGAGTGACATAAACCTGCGGGTCGGGCAAAAGTGAAAACACAAAACAAGTTGGATGAGGGTGATCGCAGTAGGGCTAGTCAACCTGTCGCATATCCAAAGAGCGGCGGACAGTTTGGGTAGGGCGACCACAGGTGCGCGGGCTTGCACGAAGGACACGATGGCCGCAGAATGAGTTGGGCGAGGGTGACCGCAGTAAGTCTTGTAGGTTGAATACTTGTAGCTCAATGTGCTTGAAGATAGGTCGCAGGTGGGCGAGCGAGTCTACAAGGCTAATAGGCCACGAGCGGACAATGCGACTGCACAATGGGTGAGTCGAGCGTTAGGTGTGGGTAGAGTTGAACGGGGAGTTGCGATCAGGTCGTGCAGTAAGCCGACCGACCAGGCAACTCGTCCAGGTTGTTGTATTTTACGAAACGGGTTGAGTTTGTCTCCTCGGGAAATTATAAATTACAGAAATTGTATTAAACTGATTTATTACATGGAAAATGTGTCTCTTGCATTTATGAAGATGTTGTGATTGTTTAGTTAAGTAATTTCTCACTTAACTGGTTAATAATGGTGAATGATGAATTAAATAGGTGTAGTCAAGAAAATGTAAAGGAAACTAATGTGTTGAGTCATTTAGTCATTGCCACACATAGCTCAATTTGGGAAAAAAGAATTGAGATCGTGACACCTTGGCCCACCCCTAACTAGTGACAAGGGACCACGGGCAAGGGCAAGTGCCTTAGCCCAAAGGGTCAGGGCAGGGCACCCACCCTAGCCCACGACCCCTAGGCCACTAGTGTGGGGTGGCAAAGCCGATTTTATTTATTTATTTTTTCATGTGTTATATATATATATATATATATATATATATATATATTATATATATATATATATATATATATATATATATATATATATATATATATATTATATATATTATATCTATTATATTTTTGGGCCATTTTTTTATATTTTTTATATTTTTTTCTTATTTTTTATGTTTCAATTTTCATCATTCTATGGGTTATTTTTTCATTATTTTTTAAAGTTTTATGTTTTTTTAATTATTTTTATTTTTTTAAGGACAATTTTTTATGTTTGATTTTTTATTTTATTTTTATTTTAGTTATTTTTTTTATTTTAATTCTAAATTTTCCTCTTTTTTCAATGTTTTAATTTAATTTTATTTTACCTTTTACTTATTATTTTCTTGGGTTATGATTTAATTTAATTTTTAAATTTTTTATTTTGTTTTGTTTTTAAATTTTATTTATTTGTTTATATGTTTATTTATTGTTACAGGGATTGTGGAAATGTTCGACTACCAACCTAACCTAAATATGTGTCAATTTGATAGTTGACTTTTCAGTTTTTGTTGCAATGAATCAAGTTTGTCTCCACTATATGTTAATTTGATTGTTGATTTTTAAGTTTCAATTAGAATGGGTCAAGCATGCCTCCACTATGTGTCAATTTGATAGTTGATTTGTAAATTTTCGATGCAATGTGCCAAGTTGTCTTAAGCTAAGATATTAAAATAACTATATTTTTAGCATTTGGTATAATCATTTTTTTATTTAGGTATTTATTTTTAATGTTTAATTTAGTCATGATATTGGATCTCTAAATATGTTGAAAATCTAAGGACTATTATAGTCATGATATTTGTTTTTAATTCTATCGCTGAAAAATGTTGAAATTTTAAAGGTTTTTGGAGGTGTGATATTTTATCTTTAACGCCATAGTTGAAAAATGCCAAAATTATATCGTTTTTGAGTCATAACGCCATGGTTGGAAATTGTTAGAAATTTTAGCTTTTTTGCAGTCATGATATTTATTTTCAACGTATTGTTGAAAACTATTGGAATTTTAATGATTTTTGGAGTCATGGTATTCTATTTTTAATGTCATTGCTAAAAAATGTTGGAATATTAGCGAATAATTTCAAGGTGTTTTTTGCGCAAAAAATTGGTTTTTACAGTCATTTCTAAAAAATGCTTAAAATTTACCCTTAAAAAAATGTTGTTTCAGCATACACACTTTTCATTTTTGGGTTGTCTTTTCATGTTTTTTGTAGGTTTTTTTGCTAGAGTTCTTGTTTTGAGGATACAGTTATCGTTTGATCAGTTACTTTATTCCTCATGTGGAGTCTCGTCATTTAATGCTAATCAGGGTGATCTTTTTACCAAGTGACGTGTAGTGTCCACTACCTCTACCTATAATTCACTTCCTAACCCAATACCATTGAGCATGCTCTTTTATTTCTCCATTAGTTCCTTGTTCATCCTTTCTACAACTCCATTCTATTGAGTTGTGTATGGAGTAATATTCTACCTTGCTACACCAAACTTCTTCTAGAATTCTTCAAATTCAGTGCCACATAATTCTCTACCTTCATCTATCCTTACCACCTTAATTTTCTTATCTATCTAATTCTCCACACAACCCTTAAACTCTTTGAATTTCTAAAATAATTTGATTTATTCCTAAGAAAATAAATACATGTATTCCTTAAGAAGTGGTATGGATTTATGAAAAAACAGAATAAAATATAGATATAAGCATAAATATAAATCTACAACGAAAATATAACTTCAATTCATTAATAACAAAATACTGAAAAATGTTTACATACATAATGGAATTAAACTAGCTCGAGTAATGGTAGATTATCTCTGAGAAATTATGTGGCACATGCATGCCTTCTGAAATGTGTTACAAGGAGGCTCGAAGGCATTTTTATTATTGAGAAATAATGGAAAACCTAAACATCCAAAAACCTAACCTTAGGAGATGAAGTGTTACGAGTTTGTGGGCCCCTTTGGGGTTATAGTTGGTACATCAAATTCTCGAGGTCATAACTTTTACATACGATCTCCATTTGACGTGTACAATACCTTGTTAGAAATATCTATCTAAGGACTACAAATTTTGACCAAAAACCCATGCGTTTCAATACAAACCTATATTTTATCCAAAAAAAATGTCATTTAGGGCCTCAAAATGGCTTCGGAAGTTTAGGAGCCAAAAAATTTCCAAAAATAGTAAATTGTGCTACAATTAAGGAAACTGAAAGAAACAGTTGTTGAGGTCTAAGAAGAATAGGAAGGTGGCCACCAATATCCACCTGGATGAGTCCTCCCCCCTTAGGAAGCAATGGTCCCAATTGCGTTGAGTGCCTTCATGAAATAGTGAAACTTTTGTTGAACTTGGTCCCTGGTGAGCCACTTGGCTTGGTCCAGGAGTTGTCCAACTTTGAAAACCCAATATAGTTGGATGTTCTGTGGTTGAGTGTTCTTTATCTATGAGTCTATGATCTGATCAGTTGTGGCATGTTCCATGGAATCTGGTTTGAGCTTTGTTGGTGTTAGCTGTTCTGCAATATTTGATGTGTCCAACAATGGTGGAAAGTATGGTTGAAGGCGGTCCAGGTTGAACACTGGGTGTAGACCAAGGAATGGGGAATTATTATCTCAAAATCATTGTCTCCCACAACCTTTTTGATGGTATAATGCCTTTATTGGAGTAGTCATATCTTTTGATGGGCTCTGACAAGGCAGTTTTTCTGCAAATGAAACCAAACTTTGTCGCCCACCTGAAACTTATCTGGCACCTGATGTTGATCATGTTGCTACTTGTACTTGGCATTGGACTTATCCAATATGTCATGCACCTGTTGGCAGATGTGATGGATACGTCCAATAAACCTGGTTGCTTTATTAGCCTCGGGCTGTACATGTGCGAATTTGGTTTGTGTAGTCGCATGAGGCATGGCAACATCAATCAAACACAATGGTTGAAATTCCATACCCACTTGAAAGTGACTACGATCCGTTGAGATATAGAGAGCTCTGTTATAACTATGTTGCACATAAGTAATACTCTCATCCCAGGTTTGTGGATGCTTGGATTTTGTTGAGGCCTCGAAAATTGTTGCTTCAACACAGGGGGAAAACCACTGGGTCTTGACCTTAAGACAACTCCTTCTTCGTTTAGGTAGTGGCTCCAACTGGATTGTATGGGACCAGTTTCCTAGTGAAAGGTGATTGAATGAATGTGTAATTATTATAGTGAATTGAAATAGGTGAATTTTCAGTAATGAATTAAATGAAAAAATATATGTATTAATCTACTCTAAAACCCTGGATGTTTAACTTTTATCTAGATGTGATCTATAATGATTTTCCTTAGTAAATGACAAGATAGACTGTTTAGAGACCAATGGAAATGAAACTATTTCAAGATGATTAGTTTGATTAAATAGTTAATCAAAATAATGTGTAAACTCATATCACATTTAGAATATCACAACAAATTGCTTGACATGTATAAAAATATCAATGGCAGCATGATCAATAGTGAATACATGTAATAGTGTTCATTAAATATCAAGTAATAAGCAATTTGAAAAGATAAATTTACTATCTACTTAAGAACAAAACAGAGGTACAATGATAGAAATACCAGATGCACTTCGCTCAACTCATAAAAGAAATAGCAGTAGTTTAGTCCTCACAAAGATGGTTCTGGGAGTACAGTAATGCAGCTTCTCAAAATTCTTTATGAAAATTTGAAAAACAATGTTCCAGTCATTCTATTGAGAAAAGTATGAAAGTACAATAGTGCAAGCTTTCGTAAGCCTTTCTTCATAAAATTCAGGACATTTATTTCCTACAACATCTAAGCTTAAATAGCATAAAATAATTCTAATCTAATGTGCAGAGCATTGAGTGAATTAAACAGATCCCTTTAACAATGCTTAAATGAAAGGAGTATTTTGGTAGAAGTTTCTGAAAATGATTTGATGTCATCATTAGATTCATTTGTTCCATCAAATTCTTTGAATGTTTTTCTATCTGTTTGAACTGATCTGCCAATGTCAGTATAATTGTCTTTCTCTGTCATGAACATGAACATAGCAAACAAGAATCGATAAGATAAACATAAATGAGATGATAAACGAATTTTATTTGAAACAAATCACTTTTGTAGGAAATCAGGAAAACATAGAGCGCAATAAATCCGACACTAAAATCATGGAGAGGAATGCGGAGTTAGGAGGTGGATCTTTATGGCTTATTGTAATCGAAAATCAAAGTTTTGGGGCAGATCATAAAATAGTTGCAATCGGAATAAAACCAAGAGAAAACTTTACAACAATCACAATTGGCTTAGACCGAGAGTATTTCATATAAAATCCAAAAGGGTGCATTCTCAAATAAAATTGCAATCACAATTGGAATGGGTAGGAGACAGAGAAACAATGTTCTTTTGTTATTTGCGATAGCTGCGGACACGGAATCCCATGGTGATGTCAGGGATGACATCATAGTGACATCACTATGCCGTAGCAGATAACGTGGAATAGTGGTGTGGAAGATGACATGGATCTGACATGGTGGGAGATGTGGCAATGATGTGGTAGCTGATGTGGAGGATGACATGGGTCTGATGTCACTGCTGACATCATATCGCAATCGGTGTCGGGATGTATATCGCAATTGGCATAAGACAATGGTTCTTGCGATTGCACAGACATAGGATTTTAATGAAATGAAGTTGATAATCCTTGTAGGTCTGATTATATCGCATATCACAATCGGCAGTGTGTAGCAGATAGAACCTTTATACTCTTAGATACTTTGATATCTTTGGACTCGGGATTTAAATGAAATTGATTTTATAAACCCGCGGATTCGGGCTTAATCACATATCACAATTGACGATGGGGTGTGGACTGAAGCTTATTTTTTAGAGCCTGCCATAGTCATGGATGCAGGTTTTATGTTTTATATTAGATAATCCCGCGGGTCCAGTTTATATTGCAATGAAGTTTGGCAGAGTGATCTTGAGCCTTATGAACCTTGTGATGTGGAGTATCAATGCGATATTTTAACTTGGCGGATTTAAATCTATGGTCGAGTCCAGAGTGATATCGCATATCGCAATCGACTAAGGCTCAAACTTAAGTTCTTTGGAACCTTTTGTGATTGTCATGGATGCGGGGACTTATGAATTGGGATGTATATTTTCCTGTCGGGTTCGGTTTAATCGCAATTGCAATGGAGTTTGGTAGATGGGTCTTGAGCCTTTGGAACTTTGTTTATTTGTGATGCGGGGAAGCAAGATGAGTCGAAGTTTGTTAAGATTTCAACCTTAGGGGATTAAAAACTCTGATTTTTTTTTAAATAACCCCAACTTTTTAATACTTAAGGTTTTTTTTAAGCCTAAGTATAGTTTTGATCTCGTGTGCTATATAATTTGGTTTTTTTGGGATAATCAAGGTTTAATACTTGGGTTTTAATTAAAAAGCCTAAGTATTAAACTTTGATTATAAGATTTTTCTAAAATGAAAAGTACCTATTTTAATATAATAAATTTCATAGGAAATTTATAATATATTAAAATGGAGTTGTTGGATAGTATGACAATTGGTGATTCACTGGAAGAACCAGTTATCTTTGATAAATGAAATTTTCCAAAAATTCGGTAAAAATAATCTACGAAGTGAAAATTATTTTTCGAAACATCTAGATAAATAAAATTACTCTGACTATAAAACTCATTAACTTGCAATCTCTTTTAAAAACCTTTTGTGAATGAAAAACACCTATTTACTTGTATCATTTATTAATTAGTTTATAAAAAATAAAGTAAGGGACCTTTTACAAATTAGCTTTAAAATGTACTCGTTCGTCATAGGTAAAACCATTGCTGCCAATAGGCATTCATAACCTTGACAAGGTTACCTTTTAACCAACAACAATCTAGTGTCCCATCCATTTAATAGTGCAAGAATTAGAGGTAAATTTTTATTTTTTTATGCTAAAAAACCTTTTTCCTGGTTTGGTGGCTAGATAATGACAATGCCATTCATTGGTAACAATTAAACTGAACAAGATGGCTCATGATGAGATGCCTTGTCTTACAATAAAAAATCATAAGCCATTACCTTGATTTGGTGTTCAGAGTGGAAATGTCAATTTAATTGGTTACCTATGAACATGGTAACCAGGCATGTGATGAGACCACTTATCTTTTTAGATTTATTATATTTTAGAATTACACTCTAAAATTTATCTTTTTAATGGATGGGGAGGATCGTTGACTCCTTAAGAGTTTTGGATGACAAATCCGAGTCGAATGTTTTGAGTCGTAAGATGGTCTTTACTTATTAAGGATAACCTTTTTGACAGAAACTAGAGTAAAAGCATATAATTTTTTGAGGTTTTTTAAAGACTTTACAATTTAGTGGAAAAGATTTTCAAAGATATATAATTTATCAAATTTTCAATTTTGGTAACCACTTCTTAAAAATTCCTACCTTCAAAATGAAAAATAAAAATAAATTCAAGAGATGTTTGAAAAATAAATAGAGTACTATTTAACATTTATTTAACAAACTCTGTAAAAGGAAATAAATTGCAGTGGGATGTACAATGGGAGTGATTTTTTATAGACTTTATTCTTTATTCTATATTTTTTTTTATGCTAAAAATCCATTGTTCTGATTTGGTGGCTAGATAATGACAACGCCAATCATCGGTAACAATTAAACTGAACAAGCTATCACGTGATGAGACCCCTTGTCTTACAATTAAAAATCATAAGCCATTACCCTAATTTGGTGTTTAGAGTGGTAATTTCAGTTTAATTGGTTCCCTATGAACACGGTAAGCATGTTCATGATGAGACCTCTTATCTTTTTAGATTTATTATATTTTAGAATTATACTCTAAAAAATCCATGTTTAATGGATGGGGAGGATGGTTGACTCCTTAAGAGTTTTGGATGACAAATCTGAGTTGAAAGTTTTAAGTCGTAAGACGGTCTTTAATTTTTACAGATAACCTTTTTGACTGAAACTAGAGTAAAAGGATATAATTTTTTTATGTTTTTTAAAGATTTTACAATTTAATGGAAAAGAATTTTAGAGTTATATAGTTTTTATCTAATTTTCAATTTTGGTAACCACTTCTTAAAAAAATTTACCTTCATAATGAAAAACAAAAATAACTTCAAGAGATGTTTGAAAAGTCAATAGAGTACTATTTAACATTTATTTAACAAAATTTGTAAAAGGAAAATAAATTGCAGTGGGATGTACAATGG
>APFE030960081.1:2746-14308 GCA_000404065.3 Pinus taeda
TCTATTCGAGCACTATCATTGTTGGAACAGGCAACATCGGTCCATTGCATGGACCCATGTTGCCCCTGGATTCCCCAAAAAACGTCGTTTAGGGCCTCAAAACGACTCCGGAAGTTCAGGGCCCGAAAAACTGCTAAAAATAGTAAGTTATGCTACAATTAAGGAAACTGAAAATGCTGAGAAAGAAAATGGTGGGGGTCCAGATGGACTTGGCAGGTGGCCACCAATATCCACCTGGATCATGTTCGCAGCGGCCGAGTCGATGTATCAAGTTAAATCGCTCGCCATACTTGAATACAACGATGAGGGACTAGTTGAATTTAACAGACTTAGAGAGCAGAGGTTGCAAACTTTGCCTCTAGACCTGTTAGCGACGACTCCAAAAATAGAATCAAGCGAGCCTGAGCAACGACTTGATAAAGAACCACCTATTACATCAAAGCAACAAGAGGAAGCGCATGAGCACAAACAAGAAGAGACCCAGGCGAAAGAGCAAGAACATAAAGTAAATGAAGATACACAGATTGATCCAAAATTGCTCCAGGAATGGCAGAAATTTAATTCGATTATCGACAATTTGGAATGCTCTAAAGATGACGAGATTTCAAAAGAGGGCAACGCACAGGAGGCGACTTCAAAGCAGGTTTCAGGTGAAACCAACGACCCACCCAAATCAAAAGAAGCGGAAATAATCCCAAAGGATCCATTGGGCGAAGTCATTTTGCAGATTGAAGAGATTCCTCCCTTGGATGTCTTCTATAGCCCAAAGCATAAAGCTGTAGTGGAACGACAGAGGAAGAAGAGAAGGACTGATCAACCTTCTTTATTCCCAGAACAGACAGTAACAAGTAATGTGCTATGGAAACAAGAATTTGACCCCTCTGATGACTTGACAAAGCTATCGCAATATGATGGAGCTTATTCGGTGGCGACAATAGATAAAGCATCGGAGGTGAGCAGTTTATTGAAGACAAAAGATCAGGATATCTTTTCGCTACAGGCACAATTATCAGAAGCGCAACAAAAGGCAGAGCAGGCAGAACAACAATTGCTAGTACAACAACAAATAAACAATCAGCTGACTAAGCAATTGCAGGAAGAAAAACAGAGGATTGACGATAGCGCAGTCCAAAAGCAAAGGGAGCTATCGGAGGCACTGGCGCAACTAAAAGCATCAACTGAGGAAATGCTAAAATCCAAAGATGAGCAAATCGCTCAATTATCAGCTCAACTTGAGCAAACAAAAAATCTCTCGCAGGTAGATGAGTTTAAAGTAGAGGCATTTCAATTAAACAAAGGATTGATAAATCAGATGAAGCTTTTGTGTCAGCAAATCACGCAGGCAGAACCATTGTGCGACTTAGCGGCATCCATAAGTGAAAAAGTATAAAAGGCAAGGACAGATTTGGATCAAGCCAAAGAAACATTTGACAAATTTCTTGGAATGGAAAGATTCCGATCAGGGACAGGCAACTAACCTACCAAGGATTCTAGAATCGCGCAAAGAAATATTGTTGTAGATCTAACCCAAGAATATTATAGATCTGATAAGAAAGTATAAGATAATGCAAATAAACCCATAAATAATATGAAATGATTCTTTATTATCAAACCCTTATGGTAGGGCAACACCATACATTCACTCCTTAAGGAAGGAGAATACTCCACAAGCCATATGCTTGTTCATACAAGAATAATTCTCTTCATATCCCTCCATGTGGAGTCTCTAGCCTCTATATAGGCCTCATACATACAATACCATGCATCATTACCATGGTTTCCTCATACCATCAACTAATACCATGGGCCCCTTACATTATTATTAACTACTTGTGGTCCCTTACATGACATGGGTTAACCACCTTATTTATTACTATGGCCCATCCCATTATTACATTATTACCTTGGGTACCTTCCTCGGTACCCCATATTACCCCCCTAGGTATATAACATTCCACCCCCCTTAGCATGTTTCGTCCCCGAAACATGGGAAGAACACAAATAAGATCTACTCAAAAGAGTAGTCCACTGGTACCATGCATGTGCATCTAACCATCCAAGAGAAAGGTGAACCCTCGATCTTGTTGGTGCCTCACTCGCTTGATATGGAAGTTGACCATGGCAGCTCTTCTGTGTTGCTGTGTAGAAGGTGGATCTTCGCTCCCCGCTATCCATCATACGGGGGTTGTTGTCCTTGCGGCTAATAGGTTTCCATCTTGTTGGTTGTTTTCTTGCGGGGTGATGTAGGTGATGATATGTTGAAGTTTTAACCCACGGTGTCTTTGTCTTTAATTCACCCTGCTGAGGTGCCTGTTGTGGTGTCTTCTTTTCCAATATGACTTCAACCACTGAGTCCTCCTCTGATGTATCAGCACCTGTAACCTTTTCTTCTTCAGCCTCTGTTTGTGTCTGATTGTCGACCATCAACTGCTCATCATCTGATATGTCCGACCCTGGAACATCTTCTGCTTCAGCCTCCTTGGACTCTATCTGTTTATTAATGGAAATGTCTTGTAATGTAATTTTCTTCTTTTTATATCAGAGCTTCAGAAATTTCTTCTGTACATTAATATTGATAGTACCCACGAATTCCATCCAAGGATATCCCAAAACAACATCCATAGTATCCATCTCTGAAGCACAAAAATCACCATGCAACACATATTTATCCATAGAAATCTTCAAATCCTTGTACACTTGAACATCATTATCATCCAATCGTGTGTTTTCAATTTGTTTTGCTGAAATTTGCAATTTTTTTGCCAAATTAACGTTGATGAAATTATGCTTGCAACTAGGATTTATAGAAACAATGATTTTCTCCTTCTGAATCAATCCATGAACCTGTAATAAGGAGATACCAGCAGAAAATAACCTTTTAGGTTCCTTGGTTTCCTTATTTCCTGTAAAAATAAAGTCTTTGCTAAGCTGTGTGTCTGTCTGTGTGAGCTTATCCACAAAAATTTTACAGTCAAATTGGTCCATAAGAGCTTTTTTGAAGGCGTCCCAAGTCAAGAACCTTTCATAGCCACGTTGATTCCCTATGTACCATTGTCGTATTTCATAGTCCAAGTACATGCTCCCCATCTTAAGATAATTGTAATCATCATAGACGTGATCCAATTCGAAATATTTCTCCATTTGTGCTAGCCATTTGGCTGGATGAGAGCCATCAAATTTATACAAGGCCTTCAATTTCTGATCTAGGTACGCCATCACAAAAAAAATTGGCGAAAATTTGAAATTGTCACAGTTTCGTCAATATTGCTCAGAATCCTTATCATGACCTATTTTTAGAAATGGAACAATCATTATGCATCTGCCCATGTGATAGAAATCCTAATCCAGACACTAGAATTCCAAATCTGCGCTGCTACTCTCCCGTCGTCACCAAAATTTCTGCAAAAAAGAACTGATTTTAAATCAGCGATATCTCCCTCATCCGGAATCCGATTCGACTGATTTTTTTTTTGAAATTGGGTAATTTTTCTCAAACAATTCAGATATACAATTAGATTTTGTAGATCTAGCACTAGGACGTCTATATCTGTGCCGCAAATTTGCTGCCTCGAAAAATTGTCTGCAACCCACTGATTTTAAATCAGCTATATCTCCTTCATCCAGACTCCGATTTGACCGATTTTTTTTTTGAAATCGGCTATTTTTTCACAAAGATTACAGATATGCAATCAGATTTTGCAGATCTAGAACCAAAACGTACAGATCTTATCTGCAAACTCACCGCCCTTGAAATCCTGCAAAAAGTAAAAAAAATTCTCCACTTTTGTGCCCAAGAAAGTGCTCTGATACCACTTGTTGTAGCTCTGATACCACTTGTTGTAAATCTAAACCGGAAATATTATGATAATAGAAATAACCCAAGAATAACAAGATAGAAATAGATAGTAATTCTTCTTTATTATCAAACCCTTATGGTAGGGCAACACCATACATTCACTTCTTAAGGAAGGAGAATACTCCACAAGCCATATGCTTATTCATACAAGAATAATTCTCTTCATATCCTCTCCATGTGGAGTCTCTAGCCTCTATATAGGCCTCATACATACAATACCATGCATCATTACCATGGTTTCCTCATACCATCAACTAATACCATGGGCCCCTTACATTATTATTAACTACTTGTGGTCCCTTACATGACCTGGGTTAACCACCTTATTTATTACTATGACCCATCCCATTATTACATTATTACCTTGGGTACCTCCCTCGGTACCCCATATTACCCCCCTAGGTATATAACAAAAATGATGTTGTACCTCCCTTCGCATGTTAAGAAATGCTAGATCATAGCTAACATGGGATGCCATTAATCTTGAATGTAGGTACGCAAGACTCCTTTGGCTCAACTCAGTGACTGATAAGATAGTATTAAAAATATTAGACCATTGGGAATGTGTATTTGGCTTCTTTGAAGAAATTCTCCCCACTTGAAGGTAGCCCTATTGCTTCGCTGAGAGATTACTCTGTAATATTGAGTTGCAAGTTTCCAACTTTGGCTCTCTTTCCATCAAACATTTGGGCAAAGGCCTGTGATGCAGGAAAGTGTTCCCTCTACAGACAAAGGCAACCCCTCTAGCCCTAAAGTAGGTCTAGTCACAGCAAATATAGATCAACAATTGATTTCTGTAAATAGTCATCGTTGGAGGCCTACCTCAACCGATGGTCGATGAAGTTCCACTGCACTGCTCCAGCTTCTGCTTCCTTCCCCTCAATGAGTGATTAACCTCAAGCAACACAAAGGAAAAACAACAAAGCACGTAACCAGGAAAAAACAATGATTTGTTTACTTATAAAGTCAAGAAGTCATGAGCTATCAAGTAAATTACATACAAGACATATGAAAACATCATTGATTGTATTAATAATGAATCAAGAGCAAGCTTACAACCAAGTCTTGACGTCACAAGTCTTCTCAGAGGGTCCAGCTAGTATGTCTCTCAAGCATTCACTTTTCAAGGATGAATCTCCCAATATACAATGTCTCTCTCTTTCATTCATAAGATTTAATAGAAAGTTAAGGGTACTCCACAACTTTCCACAAGCTATCAACAATCCCACACTTGTCACACCCACACTAGCTATCTATCAAACTCAAAAGCACTAGCAGCACTACCCAACCAAAAGAACTAGTGGATCATAGCAAAGGTGAGTGATTTAATAGGAGAAGGAGTCTCCATGAAATGTGGAAGGAGGAGCTCATCCTCAAGGAAGGTAGCACAAATGATGGAACTACCATACCAAGAGGGGGAAGGCGACCCAATCTATGCCAACAACCAGGTCCGGAGACATCCAGAAGGCTGACTGTTGAAGCAAATTCACCCAATCTGAATCATCGTAGGCCTCAAACCAATTCTTTGCGACAACATCACGAGGATACTATGCATGTGGACCCACCGTCGCAAGATACAACTCATAACTTCAAGCCAGGTCTAGAAATCCGGCCGTCACGGGAAACAGATGTACACCTACGACAAAGTCGCAATGAGACCATTATGGACATGGGAACGTCACGTATATTAAGTCTTTACTTGAAATGAGGTGGAAACTTAGGGAATGAGGGACAATTTGAGCACCAGAGAGCATTTTCTTAATCTCCTTATATCATTGGGAGGATATGAACATGTTTATTTAACACATGACAGAGTAGAAGGATTGAAATGAGGACAGTGAAAAATTACTGTGTAAGAGATTCCCCCTAAAGTGTGAAGCCCAAGAGAGTGGGAGGGGTGAAATACTTTACGAAACTGTCTGAACTTGAACCACCTTGAAGATCCTGTAGGCGCAATTACAACTGATATCTGTGATAGTGAAATACATAGAGTCTAGGCATGGCTGCAGCCATCCATAGGACATATAAAACTTGGACTGTGGCGTGGATGCAACCACCCATCTGATAATACCACAATAATGACAAAGGTATGGTCCCAGCCATCCACGAAGACTCAGGCATGGTCACAACCATCCATCAAGGAGTCACATATGTAATCATGAACCAATCCATGCAACCCGAACATACACAATCTCAGTTCGGGGTCTTGAAACCCAACCAACCAAAGTACAAATCCTACCATGTGAATAGATGTGCTGGAGTCGAACATGATAGAAAGTCGCTTGATTACCGGTCAATGATGAAAACCATTAACAAGTGCGAGAGAAACCATCAATGATGCCAATGGCTCTCAAGGTATCATCCAATACAATCCACTAGGTGTGAAAAATGAGCTAAACTCGAACACTCGTGGAATCACCCAATCGAAGACCAAAGAGGAAAGTCTGTCGTTAGGCATGAAGAACTTGCCATTGAGGCATGCAAGTTCCAAGGTACCAAAAGGGATCTCTAGATCTATCTCTTGGATAAGGAGCTGATGTCGACAAGAGATGATCTGTCGTAGGAGGGCCATGATGTTTCCCCCATCAACGACATGAGATAAGGAACAAGTGGTAGATGGCGAAACAGAAGATCAGAGGAGGAGGTAAGGGTGTAAACTACAAAAAGATTATACTCTTGAACATAATGGCAACACGACTCCGGAATGTGGCACCATTTTGATACCAAGATATCAGAGGCTTGGTGGAAGCAACATGGATCAGATGGAATGAGGCAAAATGGCAACCCAGACCCGCGGAAGGCCAAATGACGATGTATGGATATCCTAACCCGACAAGAAGCAAAAGTTTCGATGTTCAAGAGTGACTAGCTGCCATATATAACCAATGATGATTTCCAAATTTTTCCCCCACCATTGCTGGTAAGTGCCCCAATTAGTTTTTAAAACAAGATTGAAGGGGATAGCATATGCTTGTAATATAAGTTCAACCTTCGGTCGAATCCAGCCTAGTAATAGTTTAACGAGCCCTAGGGAGGAGAACCTCGAGTCTCGCCATGGTGACGAGTCCAATGTTGTCGGGGTTTAACGAGTCCAACATAGGTAAAACTCAGAGTATTTTTCATGTTTAGATAGTTTGAAAAAGACACGGAAAAGAAAACTCCAGGGAGTCCTTTTTCGTAGATTTGTGTCCCTCAAGCCCGAAAAGTATAAAATAATACTCGAGAGAACCGCTTGACCATTACGATCAAGTAGTACTTTTCGTAATTAGTGACTTCGATCTGAAAAAGTAGAAAAGAAATCAAAGACATGTTGTTTCGTAACCAATATTGGACCTGAAACGACAAAAGTCTGGCAATCTTTTCGTGTTTACACGGTCGGAAAAGAGCTCAAAGTAGACCACCTCTTATTTTGTTTAACGAGTCAAAAGGAATAACTCGGCAATCTTTTCGTCTTTTAAGTCAGAAAAGAGCTTAAAGAGGACTTTGTGGAAAATACAGATCAAGCGTATACGGTCTTGTAGTACGAGCCATCCATCGTTATTTCTGCAAAAAATATCGCACCATAAGATCTATTCGACATAAATAGATTATATATGTAGAAATAAGGTCAAAACCCAAAAATCCTAATTAAAAAAAACCCACACCCTAAAGTGTATTTTTCTAATTTTTCCAAAAAAAACACTATAAAAAGGGGTGTGGTAACTCTAATTTTACCATTTACATTGTGCACTTTTACCTTTGGTGTTTTGGAGCATCAAGCTGAGCAAACTTCCGAAGTCGATTCCGGCATGAACAGTCCATGGTTTCGCCTGAAACTTCTCCAAGTAAGTGCATTCTTCCTTGCACTGCATTTGAGTGGTCTTTTAATGCAATCTAGTGTTAGATAGGTGGTTTTAGGCAGATTTTCAAATCTGGTTCTGCCTCTCGGTCGTCGCGGGAAAACTGCTCGGGTTAGCAATGACTAAGCGTGATAACATGGACCACCTCCACGATCGTCACAGGAGATAGATGTACTCTCATGACGATCTCAGGAAAAATGAACTATTGTCCTCAAGTCATCGTCGTTGTTTGGAAAACAGCCGTGACGGCATCGTAAAGTCGAAATTCTTGATAATCTATGGACTTAAACTTGTCCAAAGGGTTCTAATTCATATTTCCTTTAATGCAGGGCATCATGGCATTTGTATGGAAAGAAAGAACTCATGATATCAATGACGAGCAAGCATTCAATGATCCAGGGTGCCGAAGAGCTTTGCTCAAATGTGGATTACTAAAATTCTTCCTTACTCTACATCTTCAGGCCCAACCTGACTTGTTAGAGTTGTTGATTCGTGCTTGGAACCGAATGGATGGAAATTTTGTCATCTGGGCGAAAGACATTGAGTTTGATGCTACAGACATCTATTTCTTGACTGGATTGTCCTGTCGCGGTGAGATGCCAATTTTAGAGGGCCAACGAATCAGCGAGGAATCACTGGACATGTTGATAGCTTGGGTGTGCCCAGGGGCACGTAAATCAAGCACTAGCGAGAAATTGGCGATTCCATCAGTAGAGGACCTGATTCTTCATTCGTTTCTATTTATGGTGATGAGAGTAGCGGGCTCCTAGGCCCAGCATGAAGCAACAAAGACCCACCTTCGTTTGGCTCTTAAGTGCCTTAACCCGACCATGTATAACTGGGCTGAGGTAGTGACCATCAACATGAAGATGCAGCTCACCAAATGTCGTCATGGGGAAGCGAAGCAGTTTGGTTACGAGTCTATTCTGATCCCACTCATGCTAGAGTGAGTCCTATCATTTCAGTTATAGGATATGGACTTAGGCGTTCCAAGACCACGGGAGACCCGGATCACTCGCTGGGCACATGTCATGCCGCGAGGGGGTGGCGGTCGACCAATGTAATGGGGGATACTATTTTGAGAGTGGCTGAATTACCAGATGATCTTTGTCGAGGATTGGCCATACGCAAGTATGGATTTCCGTAGGGACCCCGACATGATGCTGCCTACTGGCGAGCAGTGGGACGATGGAGGTAAACACTCGATCACACTATTTCTGTATTTTGTCTTTTGTGATGTTTATTGTATTTTTTCATGTATATGTCTTAATGATGTATCTTACGTTACTGCAGATGTGGGACCAAAGAGGCCTATGGGATTGGCTCGGGAGGCATAGAGGGAACCACAAGGCATCAGAGAGCTGGCCTTGGTTCCTCTAGCTAGCAATTCAGTGGAGACAGTGGCCTGACAGAGGGGATCCTAGATTATAGGGGGATTGAAGAGGTCCCCATAGAGTATCAGATACATACAATAGGGGTGATACTTAGGGTGCATAGACTCTTGAGACAAGTTGCACTAGCAGTGGTGTGCTATAGAGAGCATAACTCACCACAGTAGACGCCTAGGTTTTACATTCTGCTGATTTTTGAGAGACATGTCTCAAATGTACACAGGCTCTATTTTTTGACATATACATTTATTTTTTGAGCACCATGGTGCGCCACATGACATATAATATATATATATATATATATATATATATAATATATATATATATATATATATAATATATATATTATATATATATAATATATATATATAATATATATCTACATGCTATCTTATGGTTTATTATTGTGTCTAAATGCTTCTGCACACTGTTTGATTTACATGTTGCATAAATGTCTGTCTAATACATGATTTGCCAATGCATCAATTAATGTGTTTAATCTTCTTGGAATATGTTGATATGTATTAAAATCAAAACTTCTTTCCAATAATTTAACACGTAAATAAAAGCTTAAAATCCGATGATCTCTGACAGAATAACGCCCGTTGAGTTAGTGGACAACAAGTTGAGAATCTAGATTCACAACTAATGCATGAATATCGAGGTTGATTGCTTCGGTTAGTAATTCAATAACAACACTATATTCAGCTACATTGTTTGTGGTGCAACCCAGACAAATGCCTTGAAGGTCTACTAACTCACCGTGAGGATCGTAGATCACCCATGCTGCAGAGGAAATATTTCGGGTACTACGGCAGGCACCATCAACGAAACCAACATAATGTGTAGCAGACATCTGCAAAATAAGTACAAAGACACAATAAGCAACGATTACGCCTACACAACAAGCCATACAAGCAAACACACATGTTGAAAACATACGTATGTACAAATCAGATGCACAGGATTCATGCATAATATTTTTTCAAATAAAGCCCGTTTCAGGGCTTATCTAGAGGATTCCCTTCGTAATCGATCAGCTCATAAGCCCCTTTTTGAAAAACACGTTTCACAATATAGGGCCCATGCCACATAGGCTCGAATTTGCCTACCCCCAGCTTATCGTTCGCTTGATCATAAAGCAGGACTAGATCTCCTTCAACAAAAGAACGGGGATGAATATTTTGGTCGAAGTGAGTTTTCACTCTCTTCTTTTGTGCTTCAATAACTAGAGAGGCTAATCGATAGGTCTCGTCTAACCATTCTAGGTAAAGAAGACATTCTTCTACCTGAGTAGTGTTCGGGAGCAGTTCGACGGCTAATTTAAGCGAGGGGATTTCACATTCAATTGGAAGAGTGGTCTCCATACCGTAAACTAATTGGAACAAGGTGAACCTGGTGGCATCTTTCGTGGAAGTTCGGTAGGCCCATAAGGCAGAAAACAACATCAGATGCCAGTTAGACTTGTGCATGCAAATGGTGCATTGAAGCATCGTGACCAACACTTTGTTGGTAGCTTCTACCTGACCATTGGCCTAAGGATAATACGGTGTTGAACTATCATGCCACAAGCCCAACTGGGTCATTAACTCAATCATCATATGATTATGGAAATGAGAACCATGATCAGTGACGATAGCCTGAGGGACTCTGAAACATGAAATTATATGATTGAATAAAAATTGCGTCGTTGTCTTACCGTCATTGGATAGTGTAGGCATCGCCTCGGCCCATTTCATTAAATAATCAACGACAACGATGATATACCCATCCCCCCCCGACCGAGCGAGATTTACAAGTCATATAATCAATGCCCCATTTGGCAAAAGGGCCGATGGTAATGACAGGGTGAAAAAGAGTAGGGGGCGCACGCATCTTCCGTTGGTAGATCTGGCACGCATGACAAGAGCGGATGGCGAGAATGCAATCCTTAAAAATAGATGGCCAGAAATAACTAGCATGGAGGATCTTTTAAGCAGTAGCATACCCGAACATATGACCTCCACAGGTGCCAAAGTGGTAGTCATTCAAGACTCGTTCAGCCTCCTCGAATGTCAAACAATGGCGAAGAACGGAGTTAGCGCTGACCCAGTACAGGGTGTCCCCAATAATGTAGTAGGGTTGAGAATGGTGGCGAATACACCACCGAGCATCCTTAGATAAATCAAAACGAAAGGAGTGTAGGTTTTAACCCTGTACAGAAATTACCTGCATACGAATTCTAAATCACAGGAAAAATAAAAATGCGAGAGCATAACACATAAAACACGTATACATAGAGATTTCCCACTGGATCCCAAAACCGGGACTGCCAGCTTGATTTTTCATTATGTTCCTTTCAATGTTACAATACATATTTATACATGCCGAAGCATCCAATACCATGGACCGAAAAACCATTGCATCCAAACCCATGGACCGAAAAACATAGGTAGGTTCGCCCAAACTAATATAGGGTCCAAAATTTTTTTTTCCC